>JAKELH010000467.1:0-59029 GCA_021525015.1 Lactarius pseudohatsudake | reverse complement strand
CAGTAGAGGTGCCATTGTGTGAGGAAAGCTGTCGCTAGTTAGCTCGATCTCCATCGAATACGGTGGGCTTTTTCACCGGTGAGTTTTATCTCTCCCCTTGAGATTCCTCCGCGATCCGGGTGCTCCTCCTCCTCCCGGTGGTCCTCCGCCCAGGTGTGGTCCTCGTTCTGGGGTGGTCCCTCCTCCAAAGTCTCCGGGGGTCCTCCTCTGGGGGTACGGGTCCGGGGCTTCCCTGCCGGTGGAGGGATCGGGGTGATCTGGTCCTACTGCACGAATAGTCGGCGGCTTCATCTGCGTCCAATTCGATGAACCCTGCTGGGGTTGTATTGGGGAGGAGTATTGCTGGTTTTGTTAGCGTCCTCCCTGATGCGCCTCACTTCATCGTTAATGAGGTTTTCTTCGGTTATTGTCGTGGTGGACCATTCTGTGGGTTGTAGCGGGGGAGTGTATGTGGATGATTTCGGGTTCTGTTATGTGGAGTGACTCAGCTGTTTGCGTTATTGCTGCGACTTCTGGTTCGTCTTCCTCTTCGTCGTCCTCTGTTTGATTGTCCTCTCCACTTGTTTCTGATGGTGCGGGTGTCCTTGGCTCTGATGTGCTAGGCTCTTCTTCTGGTTGTCCGTCGATGCGTCCCCACTGTTCCCGGTTTGGCAATCCTCTTGAATCGATGTCGCAGTTGTAGTTCCTTCCGGCCGGTCTTACCGCGTCCCACCTGTTGTCGATCGGATTCCACGTAATTTCTACCCAGCAAAGGTTTTCGAAGTTAAATTCGACTGGTCGGTATCGGGTGGGTCCTGACGCGAAGTCGACGAAGTATCCGATGTCTCCTCGATATTCTCTCCACCTGGCCGCTCCTAGGAATTGTACTGGTACGTTGCGGTCTCCTCGCCTCTCAGAGGAGTAGGTTTGAAAGTTGGTCCAGCGGTCTCGAGTCATGAACGCCACGGTGAAATGATCTTGGTCTTAATGTAACGCCGCCACTGGCGTTAGTCCGACTTGGACTTCGAAAGGGCGTAGACGACTTAGCGGATGAGGTTCCCTTGAATGTCAGTACACGGCTCTTCGCAGCACGTGACTATGAGGGGCACTGGAGATCGATCTACCAGGCCTTATGCTTTACTCGACTTGCTCAACTGGAGACAAGCGAGAGAGAGAGAGAGAATGCACGCGAGGAAGGGAGAGAAGGTGGCTTCCGAAGAAGACCAAGATGGCGATCCTTGGTCTTCGCGCTATTCTACTTATACATGAGAGGGGTGGCTTTCAAGCTCCCCTTTAACCAAGTCGTCTAGTAGCGTAAGTAGCTCGAACCCTAATACGACTACTACTAGTAATGAGTCATAGTACCACAACAAACATGTGATACTACGGCTGACTGATGCAAGTCCGTGACTAATTACTACTTACTAAGGTAGTCACCACCGTATAGTAAGTGTCCACTTCGTCGGTCCGTGACACCCTCCACCTGTTTGAAGAAGTTGAAGAAGAGCTGGAGCCGGGTCAAATTCCTCCCAATGCGCGCAACCACGAAGAGCGCGCTGAAGAAACCGACAGTCAGGAGAGCTCGGACGAGTACTCACCTGAGGATTGGGATCCGGAGGACGACTTGGAGCTGCAATATCTTGTCAACGAAGCAAACTTCATGGAGCAGGAGATGACGGACGAAGAAGAGGCCGACCTTGACAAAATTGCTCACGTGAACTGCGGCTCGGACTGCGAGACCTGTGAGGACTGGAGCGACGGCTGGCGCCCGCTCTCCCCCATCTTCCCTGAAAGCCCTGGTGACAAGCTCACTCCGGCGGACATCGCCCTGCAGGAAAAGGGAACGAAGGAGAATCCCCTCGAGATCTACACGGTCGCCCAGCCAGGCCTTCCAGTCTACGAAGTCAAAATCGGTCCCCCTAAGTCGCAGATCCCCGAAGACGCTCCGCCCTTAATACCCGTCAATACCATCCTCGACACCGGAGCGGAATCGAACTACCTTACCGCCCGAAAGGCCATCAACGCGAAGGCCCAAATCTTCCCAATTACCACCCGGGAGATCGTAGGCGCGGGACGGACGACCACTTCCGCCTTCGCGACCTTCACGCTGAAGATCGGCGGGCTCAACACTCAGTGCTACGCGTATATCCTGGAGGATACCACTCACTTCCGTTACGATCTCCTCCTAGGCCGAGCATGGCTCAAGCGTCATGATGCCCGGCCAAAGTGGGACACCGACGCCTACGAACTCACTCATCCAGATAGGAAGACGCGCGTCACCATCAGGCCGACCACAGCAAGGAACATGGCAGGCTTACCTCAACTCATCTCAAAGCTTGCATGGCGCCTCCGTCCCAAGCACCGACCGCCTAACCGCCCAGACCTCTTCCACGCGCAAGAAGGCGAGGAAGTTCGGAACAAGACCACGCCTCGGTACCCTCAGGAGGCCGAAGTAGAAGCGATAGGCGAAGCAGTCGGAAACCTAGCAAAGGAAGCGTTCGAGGAGCATATCAAGAATATCATGAAATGCACAGTACCGGCGGCCTTCAAGGAGAAAGTGGGTTTCCCTCCTCTGAGGAAATGGACCCACGATATTGACACTGGTGACGCCAAGCCTATACGCAAGTACGGGCGTCCGCTCACCCCCTTGGAGCACGAAGCCATCAAAGCATTCATCGACGAGGGCCTAAAAGAAGGAGTTATTGAGCAGTCAGACTCGCCCTGGTCCTCGCCCTTGCTCCCCGTCCCAAAGAAGGATGGTACGTCGCGCATCTGCGTCGACTATCGAGCGCTGAACAAACTTACCAAACAAAACACCTTTCCCTTGCCGTGGATAGACGAGTGCTACCGCAATCTCGCAGGTGCAAAGCACTTCACTTGCTTGGATCTTCGCTCGGGCTACTGGCAGGTGCGCTTAACAGACGATGCGAAAGAGAAAACCGCGTTTACCTGCCGTTACGGCCACTACCAGTTCCGGGTAATGCCGTTTGGCCTCACCAATGCCCCCGCAACGTTCCAACAAATGATGAACGAAATACTGCGGGAATACATCGATCGCAGCGCGATGGTGTATTTGGACGACGTCATCGTCTTCTCCAAAACCGAGGAGGACCACGTACAGAACGTCTTAGACGTCGTCCGCACGCTGGAAAAACATGGCCTGATCCTGAACGAGAGAAAGTGTAAGTGGGGTCAGACATCCCTACTGTACCTAGGTCACATTGCTTCAGGCAACGGTCTTCGCCCAAACCCGGAGAAGATCGACTCGATCTTGGACTGGCCAGCGTGCTCGACAGTCTCGGAGGTACGCGGTTTCCTAAACATCGCGGGATATTACCGACGCTTCATCCGTAACTTCGCGAAGATTGCTAGTCCCCTGTACAAACTGCTGGAAGGCAGCCCAAAGTGAGGATCTCCCATCGTGTGGACAAAGGATTGTGAGTCCGCGATGAAGCAACTGAAGAACGGACTCACCTCGGCTGATCTGCTCATCCACCCCACTCCATGGCGCCTTTTCGTAATAGATACAGATGCCTCCGGGGACTGCGTCGGTGCAGTGCTCCAACAAACTGGTACCCCGTTCGCGGTGCCAGACAAGGGGAAGGGAGCTGGTGAGCCGAAAGAGTGTTTCAAGTTCAAAGAAAGAGACTTACGACCTATCGCGTTCAAATCACGGCGCATGACGCCAACCGAACAAAGGTACTCCGCTCAAGAACGGGAAATGCTTGCCATCATGTATGCTCTGCACAAATGGCGAGGCTATATCGAAGGTTCACCAATCCTTGTACGTACCGACCACGAATCCCTCAAATATTTCCTAACGCAAAAGAATCTTGGCTGACGTCTTGCACGATTCGTCGACGATGTCGCACACTTCGATGTCGAAATCATCTACAGGCCTGGAAAGCATCAGTTGGTGGCCGACGCGCTCTCGAGAAGAAAAGGGCACGCGGACATACCAGATTCCGAGACCTTGGAGCCATTATTCGCTGCGCCGATGAACCCCTGGACCAAGGAGCGGGATCACAGCACGATATTCGAGACATTCGCAGAATACAAGCGTCGCCTCCAGCGAGGCAAAGAACCAACGACGGTCGGAAACGGAACGTACCTGATCAAACGCGATTCCCTCCGCAAGACGATCAAGAACCGCTGGGGAGAGGACATTGACGTTGAAGTTCCGACCACACAAGTAGCAGCCAAAGAGGCCATACGCCGGATCCACGGAGACCTTGGACACTTGGGGATGAAGAATACATTAGCAGCGATGCGAACGAGAGTCAGCGTCCCTTACGTGCAAGAGTTGGTTGAACATACCCTTCGAACCTGTAATCAGTGTCAGTTCACGCAAAGGGAACCGGCAGCCACCCAACCTCTCCATCCAATTCCGCGAGTCGACGCAGGAGATGCGTGGGCCTTCGACTTCGTCGGCCCTCTGCCCAAGACGCTCAAGGGAAATCGATATCTGCTCACCGCGATGGATCTCGGAACAGATTGGACGATCGCGTTCGCAATCCCGCAACGATCTGGCGATGCCGTCGCCAAGTTGCTCCAATATATCGTCTTCTCTTACAGAAAGCCGTTAAGTATCCTCACGGACAACGGAGAAGAGTTCATGTCTTACCAGTTGCAAGCCATCCTCCGCCGCTTCGGAATCCACCATCGTCACACCAGCCCTTACCATCCGCAGACCAACGGAAGGCTGGAAAAGTTCAACGATATCCTGACCCAAATGCTGGCCAAGCTGACGGCGCCCCAGAGACAAGACCGCTGGGACGAGTGCCTCCCCGATGCCGTGCTCGCCCATCAGGCCCACACCAGCTCGTCTATGGGTGCGTCACCGTTCTTCCTGATGTACGGAAGAGAAGCCCGCTTACCTAGCGAAAGGATCGTCGACGCGACACGAGATCTTACGGACGCAGAAATTGCTGTCCTCCGACAAAGGCGCCTGGAACGCGTACAGGATCTGGCTCGCGTCCGGCGAGAAGCGAACCTACGGGCAGAAGCCCGGATGGCGAAAGAAGCAGAATCGCGCGAAGATTCCTACCGCGAAAGAGGTCTCGGTGTTGGAGATCTGGTGAAACGGAGGCATGCGGCGAGTACGAAGATCCACCCACGCTGGGATGGTCCATTCCGCATTAAGGAAGTCACTGATAGAAACACTTATCAGCTCGAGACAAGAAACGGATACGTACTCAAGCATCTCTACAATGGGGAGCGTCTTCAACGCTACTTCCCCTCTGATTCAAGTTCTCAAAAATCCCTCTGGTTTGCAAGCACTGGTCTCCATCGAAAGGACGCAATGACGCGACAGCAGAACGAGAACGAGGCAGTTTCGGAAACTCCCGAGCCACCCTGAAACCGTCCGCCAATCCGTGTCCGTTCCCGAATCGATTTATTTTCTCTTTTACGTTTTCGGTTATGACAGAGTCACAAGAGCTGACATGGGGGTGGTGTTGTGAACACGATGAGTCAGCGTATTTCTGTGACGATCCCATGATTAAATGTCTCTGATGGTCTCAAGTATTACAAGAAATGTCCTAGATACTAACTATTGTACAAGTAGGACAGATGCGTAAGCGCAACGCGCAAGCGCGTTCTCATGTAGTATTTAGAGCCCATGAATTCGATGTAAAGAGAGCAGAGTCTCTCCTATTCATCTTATCCTCGTGCCTTCTGAGTCACGCCGGTAACGGACGAGGTGAACAGAATCACAGCGGCATGGGCAGCAATGGCCTCCGCGGCGGCTCCGGGCGGTCCGGCGGACGTTCGCCCGGCCTAGGCGGCGGCAGTGCCAGCGGCAAACGAGGATCGACCGGGAACGGCGGAGCGAAGAAGGACGAAGAAGATTTCGAGCCGTCTGTGCTGAACGACGTGGCTGGGTAGCTGTGCACGCTCAGGCTACACAAGTACACGCCGAATTTCGAGGGCATGACGTGGAAGGAGATGGTGGTGATGGACGAGCAGGCACTCGAGGCGCAAGGCGTCGCGGCGCTCGGTGCGCGCAGGAAGATGCTCAAGACGTTCGAGGTGGTGCGCAAGAAGATGGGCATCGATGACCCGTCTATGCCTTCCCCTCCATCGTCTGGCGGACCGGCATCGGGCTCGATCTCGGGGGACTCGGCTGGCAGCGGTGGTGGGCTGTCCGCGTGATAGCGCCTCTTAAAGGAAAACAAAAAACGGTTTTATTTTTGGTTGTAAAAGCAGCATCACGCACTCTCTCTGTTTGTCTCTCTTCGCCTTATGTCCGCCCTTTTTATCAGTACAAGCGTCTCGGGACTTGTGATTTTTTATCGCGGAAAACGTCGGTATTGTCAGCTTTTTCTTTTCTTTTTGTATGGGTGGTGGTGTTTCCTTAATTCCTACGAACCTCGAGGAGTCGCCGTTCACGCACAGGGCGTACATTCTCGGCGCCGAGTCAATCAATGATTGCCTTTCTTTCTTCGCCATCCTTGTTTCTTTCTTTTGTATATAATTTTACAGTGTGTAGGATACAAAGCTCTGTGGTAGCGAAGCTTTCTGCCTGACGTAGGGATCCGAGTCGGCCCTTATCGTGTGCAATGAAACATACGCCTCGGACACGTCATGTAATTGGCAACCACACGATATTGTTATCTCGTACATCTAACGCGCTCAAGCGGAATCATCTGCATACTCTGCGTCATCCCCTCGGAGAAAACAACAAGAAAGAGGACAAAGAAAGAAAAAATGGCAAGGAAATTGCTGTCTGCAGACTGTGCTATCACGTGTCTTTGAGGAACGAGGTGGGACGTGGCGAAGGTACGAAGGATTCGACCAAGGGGGGTGGGGTATCGGCGTTAGGCCAGACTGGGATCTCGTCGGGTGTCGTAATCCCTAGGTATTGGAAGTGTGGTGCCGTTAGTCGTGGTGGAGGGTCCGACGGTGTCTGGCGCACGCGGAGAGCTATGCCGGGTAACGAGACTGTCAAGGTGGTCAGGTGTTAAATATTTATCCCGGACGTATGGGTCTTTGCCCGCGACTGTAAAGTGTTTGCTCCTGAGGTGTCGTTGGAATCGATAAGACTGTCCCAGCATACACTCGAAGTTGTCGCAATACGAGCAGAAGAGTCGATATCCGTGCTCGTCTATAAGGTGAAGGTTGAGTTCTTTCTTCTTCTCTCTGAAACTGGCTTGACAGATGTGGCATTGGTTAAACGGCACGTTAACTTGAACCGGGTGGCCGGAGCGCGATCGTAGGGTGATGAATGACAGTAGACCGTCCCACGACGGCTTATTCATCGCCTTAGGACCCTCTATATGAAGGAGACGCAGGGATGGGAGTACAGCTGTATGCTCCACATCGACTAGACCCAGAGCACACAAGATGGCGGTCGTAAGTTCTTTGGCCACAGGAAAGTCTGTTGCGCCGCCGAATGTGCGGATAAGTTCTAGCCATTGTCCACTATCCGCGTCATCATGCTCACTTGACGTTTGGGTCGAATTGATGCGTAGATTGCTCACGTGGAATAGGAATGGGGAAAATTGGTCGCAAACTTGGGCCATCGAGGACAACTGCCAGTCTAACTGCTTGCACGATATTTGTAATCGAAGGAGTGTAGAACTGTCTGAGCTGGTAAACGAGATGGAAATGGCATCTGCAGAGGTTCGAACCTCTGCTTGACTGAGCAGCGTCTGTATTTCTGTCCGTTCGATGAATCGGCCAAGTTGCAAAGCGTCCATCGTGGGTTGGCTAAACAATGTGATATCAATATCCCCGAGACCAGGTGCATCAATTCTGGCCACGAGGCTGTCCAAGTACTTGCTGGTTCCTCGATATTTGAGGAACATGAGGGCGGGGAGAACAACGCGTTCCCCCGACAGTGGAGGCAAGGCAAGGTGGTTTCGGCGGGATGGGAGGGAAAGGAAATGGAGTGAAAGTGTTCGAAGATTGGTCATCCCGGACAACGCATTCGCGAATGCTTCTGGGGAAAAATACCCAGTACTAGGAATTTCGTGGAGCTGAATATCTACGAGGTCGTGGGAGGGTGAAAGTAGTTGCGGAAATGAGGGAAAGGCAATCCTGGTAGAATGGAGGGTACGCAGGCGAGAGCCCCACCGATAGGTGCTGGGGAGGGTCAGCTGCATGTTATCTCGGGACAGAAGAACGAGTTCTTCTAGTTCCGAAAATGGCTCAGATATTGCCGAAAGTTGTTCAAGGAGCGAGCCGGTGACGGTAAGACGGATAGAACTAACACGACTGGATTGCTTTAGTGCGGCAATGATGTTGTCATAGTCCATGGGAGCAGGGGCATCGAGATTTGGGAACCCCCCGTACTTCATAATGATAGGGAAGGCTGGCCAGTAATCTATATTCTTCAAAACAGGCGTTCCATGCGTACAGTAGAGCCGAAGATCTAGACCCAGAGGCGATGCAAATAAGATCTGTCGCCATCTTTGGCACACCCATGCGAGCGTAGGCCAACATTGCGGAGTGGGATCCAGACAATGACGAAATATGTCGAGATGGATGTCGTCGGAAAGCATCTGAACCGTCACCTGCTGAGGAAGAGGTCCTATTCCAAACGAGTTAGCGAGTGTTGGTGGTGGTACCGAGATTACGTCGTACCTGTTCCACGTAGTTCATTGATGTGGTGTATTCGCTCATATTCCACCGCTATATGGTGGCCAGAGTGCCGGCGTGAGATCATAAATGACACGACGGCCTCCGCCAAAGGTGCATGACGTCGCCCAGGCCGTGGTGTGTAGAGCTTGTGCAGGGAAGGTAGTATAGTTTCGTACCGCTTGTCTGGTAGTTGCAGATCACGCACAATGTTTGTCGACTGGTCCCAATCGAGACGAAACCACTTTACGCCTGTGAATGAGTTGATAGTCCTGAGCCATTGTCCATCATCAAGACTTTCCTCCTGTCCTGGTGGTCGCATCACACTGATGCATAGATCCTCCACATTGGAAAGGAGAGCGGAAAAACAGATACAGATCCGAAACATGGAGAATAGCTGGTAGCTTAATGGCTCGCCGAGTGATTGCAATTTAAGGCACGTGGGAGCTCCTGGCTGTTTCAAGGAGATGGAGATAGCATGGTCAGAAGATAGAATATGTGCCTGACGGTGTGACTTGTGCATTTCCGTCCGGTCGATGAATTCGCCAAGTTTTGAAACATCGATGACGAATTTATCGAAGTATGTGACCTCGATATCCCCTAAATGAGGAGCATCGATTCTGGTCACAAGGCTTTCCAAGTACTCGCTGATTCCTCGAAAATCAAAGCGGGTGAGAACAGGGAGAACAATGCGTTCCCAGGACTGCGGGAGTGGGGCACGGTAATGTTCGGTATCGAGGAAATGAAGTGAAAGTGACCGAAGCTGGGCCATCCTGGACAAGGCATTCCTGAGCGCTTCTGGTGAGAACTGCCAAGAATCGAATACTTCGTGAAGCTGAAGGTCCACGAGATTCGTGGAAGAATAAAGAAGCTGAAGGAGTCCGGGAATCGCGATCCTAGTCGAATGAAGACAACGAAGGCGTGGACCCCACCGAAAAGCGCTGGGCAAGGTCAACAGCACAGCATCCCGAGACAAAAAAACGAGGTCTTCCAGTTCCAAAAACGGCCTCTTGATTGCGGCTAACTTGTTCAGGAGCGACTTTGTGACGGTGAGGCTGATAGAACTAATACGACCAGACTGCTTAAGTGCGGCCATGATGTTGTTCTCGTCCTTGGGAGCTGGGGCACCGAGCTCTAGAGACCCTCCGTACTGCACGACGATAGGCATGACGGGCCCGGGCCAACGGCGTAGAGTCCTCAATACTGGCGTCCCGTGGGTACAGAATATTCGAAGGTGTAGAGTCCTCTGAGATGTCAATACGATACGTCGCCATTTGTGACATATGTAGACAAGCCTAGGCCAATGTCGTGGAGAGACATCGAGATAATAACGAAATATGTTCAGGAGCACATTGTCTGGAAGCTCCCCGATCGTGACTTGTCGAGAAAAAGAAAAAGTTAGCTCGAGGCGCAGGTATTAGAGGAAGATGTACCTCTTCCGGGGCCCGGGAATTCGCTTGGTGTGGTGACGGGTTCAAGTTGGGGGGGCGATACGTATCGGACACGGGCACGTGTTTTGAGATATCTGGGACATTGACCGTCACGTTCGGCAGAAGTGAAAACACTAGAGTACTTACTCTAGAAGGGACATGAAGGGAGAACGAACGGGGTAGCTATTGCTGGCGTATCCTTATTGTAGAACGCGAAAGGAACACCGCCAGTCGGCTCGGGCATATTAGGCTTACAGTACGCGCCAAGGTACGCGCTGCATACACCGGGGCACTGCCCATGCTCACTAGCACCGCTCACTGCCTGGGCAGAATACAATACCACGTTGTCCTGCCACAACAACTGCAAACCCGCAATCGTCTCTCGCCACTCTCCTAAACTTAAACTTGAACACGCTTTCAAGATGAGATGATCACTTCCTCTGTCGACGTCAACCTACTCAGCGCCATCGGGATGTGGGGGCACCATCTGAGCCATCTCTCATTGTATTCTAATGACCCTACGCCTTTCTTGTCACAACCCGAACCACCAATCGCTTACCATTGACCCCATCTCTTCTTTCCTTCTCCGGATATTGCCAATACCATTGGCCAGCTCACCGATGCTCGTGCAACCCTTGGCCAATGCCCAACACTTGAAGCCAGCGACCCCCATTCTGCCCAGCATCTGTGCGCCTGCGCTTGGGCCTGGGCCGACTCACCTGACCAGGTCAGAGCATGATAAATCCTACACCAGATATACCCGCCGTCCCTCCCGCCGAGCGCTGACCTTCCCAGAAACGCCAGCGGCGTTGCTTTTCGCTGCGGTCGGGTCCCTGGTGACAACTGAACTGACACTAAACACACCGCTCATACGTTGACGGCCGACAATTACACCCACGATCCTCGCAGACAACCGCCATCGCCACAAGTAAGCCGGGCAACCTGTACAATAGCTGCGTCACTGTCCATTGCCCCCCGAAAACCTCCGCCGAATCCAAAAGCCACATGCCCGATGTTAGAAGCGGCTTCACCGTTACGACCGACAGTAGCGTGTATGGCGACGGTAGCGATGCAATCAAGCGCCAGGACCATGATGCTTCTGGCGGTGGGAGTGTCCAATCTCGCTCCTAGAGAACGGCTTACGCAATGGTGGCGGGGGAGGCAGTGCCTATTCCGATGCACAGAAAGCTGCTCTCTGTATCACAGTGGGAGCGACGACGGCTGTAATGCAATGGCTGGACATTAGCACGCCAAGATCGGGCTTTGGGATTGGTCAAGATTGGTGGTCGTCGGTTTTCAACCTCAGAGGAGGTTCTCCCGTGGTGGCGGATGTCGAATGGGCTCATTATGGTGCAGCTCGCTGCTAGTCGTGCTATTAGGTGGAATATTAGTACAAAGGAAAGTTGTTGTTAATTTAGACAATTAGAGCGTCGAGCTAGCTTTGACTTGCATTTAGTACGAGATGCGTCCGAGTCGGATCACTGTCGGACCTCCGTGTGGCTGTGCCAGCGCTTTGCTGTTGGTCAGCGTAAAGCCAATTTTCTTGGAAGTACGGTCACTCTCAATGTTCACCATCGCCATCTGCTGCGACCGTCATCTCGAAAAATTCTCGTAATGAGGCTTTCAAGAGAAGATGATGGCTTCCTGTGTGAACTAGTACTGGGGGGCTGCATCCCTTCCCACTACAGTACCCTTATGATCTCACCCACTGGCATATACACAAACAACTCGTCCAAAACTGTACTCACATGTTTTCGCTCGGGCTACCATCCGACCCAAGCCCCGTTCCCTCCACCGTACAAGGCCAGAATGGCAAAACACCCAGCACGCGCTCGTCCATAGGCCCGTTGCCTACCCATCGGCTGCCACAAGCGCGGGGCTTCAGTCTCGCCTCGCCACACCCTGGAGGCGGGCCCTAACCGGCGCCCAGCCAACGAGCTCCCACGCCGCGCCACCTTTCAAACACCAGAAGGTGAGCTCTCCCTCCCGCACAATCCGATGTCCCGCCATCTTTCTTCTCAACCGACACTCTTCCCGGCGGATGCTTCAACCAGTAGTTTGAGAACCTTCATCATTACGGAGTCACACTGGTAAGTATCATTTGTTTTGATGGTCATCATGATCGCCACCAACAATCGCCATCTCACGTATTATTCTCCAAACCGGGTTTTGTAGGAGATGGCTGCTGCCTCGACCTCATTTCTATGGAGGGACTCAGTGTCATCGAGCAATGTAAGTCCGATATACCTTCCGCTCATCCTGATGGTCTTACCCGCTTGCAGGGTTCAAGGTTCTCTCCGAAGAGAGCGCACAGCCGCTCCTTACAGCCTTTCTGCAACGTTTTACTCGAGTCCAGATCCGCTTCTTCATCATTGTCCTGCAACAAATGGTCAGGGCCGACCCCATGACTGCTCTTCTGAGCCCAGCTGTCGGGGGTTCCATGCAGAGCCAGATGGAAGCCAAGCTTGCAAGTGTGAATCTCAAATCGCCCAGACTCTAAGTCAACCATGCCCGGTTTCCCATCCCCCCGCACCTTTAACACTAGTGCCACGAATCGCCAATCGCTCGCCTTCGATTCCTCCTCCTCTTTCCTATCTCCAAATACCGCCAATACTGTCGGCAACCCAAGCGACGCAGCCGCCTCCCTCGCCCAACAGCGTGCCACACTCAGCCGCTGGCAACCGCACATCGTATTTCTGCATCGGCGCCCGCCTTAGCGGAGAGCGTGGACTTTGGCAGGGGTCCTCGGCCAGGTCGCGGAGCGGGATAACTCCTCCACACAAGATATATCCGTTGAATCCAGATCATTCCGTCCGCAGAGTACCGACTTTCTGGCCTCTCCGCTGGCTCTGCCTTCCGCTCCCCGCTTCCCGATGGTGGCGGACTCGACAGGCTCTCCCCTGTCATCGGCGACAGCTGGGCCAGCATGGTGAACACGCTGCTTCTCCCTATGTTCTAGAAGATGTCTTCCAACAACAACAACGGTCAAACAGTCGACCTCGCTGTGGCCAAGTTGAGCGACTTGTACGGAAGCAGCAATGTCCCGCGCCTCGACGGTCCCGACAAGTTCCACCGGCCTTCAAGGGCCATGTAGGCGAGAGCAGCAACGACTCCAACAATGGCATGATCGACAGCAGTGTGTACGGCGACAGCAACGACTGCGACTTTATCCAGGGTCACCACGCGCCTGGTGTCGGTCGTGTCCAGAGTGTGCGATGGTGGTGCGGCACTTGGTCCGGTGCTCCAAGCCCCGCTCTCTCGAATATATCGGGTCGTTTCGGCGGAAGTGACGACGGAAGCAACGCGATGGCTGCCGCGCATCAGCAAGCCACGCTGGCTGACCTCGGGATGGGCGCCGGCAGATCCAACCTCAGACTAGGCTCTCCCGGGCTGGCGGGGAACCTAACGGGCTCAATATGGCGCAACTCGCGCAGCTGAACGGCATGAACCCGTTCAACATGAATATGCTGAACTGTACACGCCGAATTTCGAGGTCATGACGTGGAAGGTGATGGTGGTGATGGACGAGCAGGCACTCGAGGCGCAGGGCGTCACGGCTCTCGGTGCGCGCAGGAAGATCCTCAAGACGTTCGAGGTGGTGCGGAAGAAGATGGGCATCGACGACCCAACTGCTCCTCCTCCCCCGCCGGCACTGTCGTCTGGTGGACCAGCACCGGGAGCACCGGGCTCGATCTCGGGGGGCTCGGCTGGCAGTGGTGGTGGGCTGTCCGCGTGATAGCGCCTATAAAGGTTTTTGTTTTTAGTTGTTGCAGGCTAAAAAGCAGCATCACGCTCCTCTCCGTCTCTCTTCACCTTACCTTTTGTTAGTACGAGCGCCTCAGGACTTGTGATTTCTATCTAATTTTTATCGCGAAAAGCGTCGGGATTGTCACCTTTGTTTTCTGTTTGTATGGGTGGTGGTGGGGCCTTTCCTTAATTCCTACGAACCTCGAGGAGTCGCCGTTCACGCATAGGGCGTACAGGATCTGTATCCTCGGCGCCTAGTCAATGATTACCTTTCTTTTCTCGGCCGTCCTTGTGTGTATGATCAAAACATATATACATCGCTCATGACCACAGCTATTTTGTCTTCGCGAGAGAGTTGGCTACGACGTGTTTCAAGCTCTATGGCGGCGCGATCCGAATAAGGATCCGAGTCGGCCCCTGTCGTGTGCGGTAAATGTACGGAACCATGCAAGGTTCGGACGCGTAGTGTGCATAACTGGCTATTGTCATCTGGTACATACAACATGCAAAGACAGAATTGTCTGCGTACTACGATACAGCCGAAGTAAAGAGTGGGAAAAGGAAGGAAAACTAAGGCTTGCCGTCCGTAGACTGTGCTATCACACGTGCCTTTTGGGAAAGTGACCGAAGGTGCAAAGGATTCGACAAAATAATGGGGTGTCATTAGGTCACGCTGGGATCTCTTGTCGCGTGTCGGAGTCCCTAGCTATTGGGAGGGCGGCGCCGTGGCCGTAGTAGAGGGTGCGACAGTGCCTGGCGCACGCAGAGAACTGTGCCGGGTAACGAGACTGTCAAGTTGGTCAGGTGTTAAAAAATAGTTCCAAACATGATCGTCATCGTCGACATCAGGGTGTGTTCTGAGGTGTTCTCGGGATAGATCATTGTATCCCGGTTTACACTCGAAGTCTCTGCAATATGAGCACAAGATTCGATATCCATGCTTGTCTATAAGGTGACGATCGAGTGCTTTCTGCTCTCTGAAACTGGCACGACAGATGTGGCATTGCTTAAATGGCACATTGACTTGCAAGGGGTGGCCGGAGCGCGGTCGTAAGGTGGTGAATGACAGTAGACCGTCCCACGATGCTTCATTCATTGCCACAGGATTCTCTATATGAAGGCGACGCAGTGAAGGGAGTACAGTTGTGTGTTCCCCATTGACTAGACCCAGAGCACACAAGATGGCTGTCGTAAGTTCGTTAGCCACCCGAAAGTATGTTGTGCCGCGGAATGCGCGGATAAGTTCTAGCCATTGTTCACTATCCGCGTCATCTTGCCCACTTGACGAATGGGTCATATTGATGCGTGGACTGTTTACACGGGATAGGAATGGAGAAAATTGGTCACAAACTTGAGCCATCGAGGACAACTGCCAGTCTAACTGCTTGCACGATATTTGTAATCGAAGGGGTGTAGAACTGTCTGAGTTAGTAAACGAGACGGAAATGGCATCTCCGGACGTTTGAACCTCTGCTTGACTGAGCGACGTCTGTATTCCTGTCCGTTCGACGAATCGGCCGAGTTGCGAAGCGTCCATCGTGGGTTGACTAAACAATGTGATATCAATATCCACGAGACCAGGCGCATCGATTCTGGCTACGAGAGTGTCCAGGTACTTGCTGGTTCCTCGATATTTGAGGAACATAAGAGCGGGTAGAACGACGCGTTCCCCTGGCGGTGGAGGAAAGCTGAGGTAGTTTCGGCGGGATGGGAGGGAAAGGAAATGGAGTGAAAGTGTTCGAAGATGGGTCATCCCGGATAATGCGTTCGCGAACGCTTCTGGGGAAAAATACCCAGCACTGGGAATTTCGCGGAGCTGAATATCCAAGAGGTTGTGGGAGGGTGAAAGTAGCTGCGGGAGTGTGTGAAAGGCAATCCTTGTCGAATGGAGAGTGCGCAGATGAGGGCCCCACCGAAAGGTGCTGGGGAGGGTCAGCTGCATCTTATCCCGAGACAGAAGGACAAGTTGTTCTAGTTCCGAAAATGGCTCAGAGATTGCCGAAAGTTTATCAAGGAGCGAGTTGGTGACAGTAAGGCGGATAGAGCTAACACGACCAGACTGCTTTAGTGCGGCAATGATATTGTCATCATCATCGGGAGCAGGGGGATCGAGATTTGGAAACCCCCCGTACTTAACGATGATAGGGAGAGCTGGCCAGAAATCTAGAGTCTTCAAAACAGGCGTTCCATACGTACAGTAGAGTCGAAGATTTAGACCCAGAGGCGACGCAAATATGATTTGTCGCCAGGTTTGGCAGATGCACGCGAGCGTAGGCCAAATTTGTGGGGTGGGATCCAGACAATGACGAAATATGTCGAGAAGGATATCGTCGGAGAGCATCTGAATCGTCACCTGCTGACAAAAAGGTCCTATTCCAGACGAGTTAGCGAGTAGTGGTGGGGGGACTGGGAATACGTCGTACCTGTTCCACGTACTTCATTGATGTGGCATAGTTGTTCATATTCTACCGCTATATGATGGCCAGAGAGCCGGCGTGAAGTCATGAATGTCACTACGGCCTCCCTCAAAGGCGCATGACGTGGCCCAGGCTGCGCTATATAGAGCGTGTGTAGGGAAGGTAGCACAGTTTCGTACCCCATTTCCGGCGGTCGTAAAGCACACACGATGTCTGTCGGGAGGTTTCCAGCGACATTAAACCATTTTACACCTGTGAATGAGTTGAGAAGGTCCCGCCATCCACTATAATCACCGTCCCCCTGTCCTGATGGTCGCGTCGTAACGATGTGTAGATCCTCCACATTGAAAAGGGAAGCGGAAAGATGTTCGCAGACTCGTGTCATGAGTAATAGCTGCTCGCTCGATGGCATGCAGAATAATTGCAATTTAAGGCAGGCGGGAGTTCCTGGCTGTATCAAGGAGATGGAAATGGCGCGCCCAGAAGATAGAATGTGTGCTCGACGGTGTGACTTGTGCATTTCTATCCGATCGATGAATTCGAGAAGTTTTGGGAAACCGATGGTTTTATTTATGAATGCGAGTTCGATATCTCCGAGACGAGGAGCATCGATTCTGGCTACAAGGCATTCCAAGTACTCAGAAATTCCTCGAAAATTGAGGCGGGTAAGAAAAGGAAGAACAGCATTTCCCCAGGACTGTGGGAGTAGGGCACGGTGATTAGTGGTAGAGAGGAGATGGAGCGAAAGTGATTGAAGCTGGGCCATCGCGGACAAGGAAACAGTGAGCGCTTCGGGTGGGAACTGCCAAGATTCGAAAGCTTCGTGAAGTTGAAGGTCCACCAGATTCGTGGAAGAATAAAGAAGCTGAAGGAGTGCGGGAAAGGCGGTCCTAGTCAAGTGGAGACAACGAAGGTGTGGGCCCCACCGAAATGTGCTGGGCAGGGTCAACCGCACGCCAACTCGAGACAGAAGAACGAGGTCTTCCAGTTCCGAAAACGGCCTCTTGATCGAGAATAGCTTTTCCAGAAGTGAGCTAGTGACGGTGAGGTAGATAGAACTAACACGACCAGACTGCTTAAGTGCGGCCATGATGTTGTCCTCGTCGTTGGGAACTGGGGGACCGAGCTCTAGAGATCCTCCGTACTGCACGACAATAGGCATGGCGGGCCAGCAGCGTAGAGTCTTCAATACAGGCGTTCCATGCGTACAGAACATTCGAAGGTGTAGAGTCCTCTGAGATGCAAATAAAATATGTCGCCATCTGTGACATATATGCACAAGTCTAGGCCAATCTCGAGGAGAAACATCGAGATAATAACGGAATATGTTCAGAAGCACATCGTCGGAAAGCTCCCCAATCAAATCCCCGATCCGAGTCGTGACTTGTCGAGAAAAATGAAAAAGTTAGCTAGAGGCGCAGGTATTGGCGGAAGATGTACCTCTTCCAAGGAATTCGCTTGATGTGGTAACGGGTTCGGGCGATACGTATTGGACAAAGGCTTGTCTATTTAGATATGTGTCACATCGGGCGGAAGTGAAGACACTAGATTACTTACTTTAGACTCGGAAAGGGCATGAGGGGAGAACGAACGAGGTAGCTATTCAAGTTGCTGGTGTATCCTTATTGTAACACGAAGGAACATGAAATTATCACACCATCAGTCGCCTGAGGCATTACACGCTGCATAGACACGGCAGCGAGACGCCCAGACACAACAACCGCAAATCCGCAATCGTCTCCCTTATGCGCTTTCAGGAAGAGATGGTTACTTCCTCTCTCGATATCAGCCTCAAAGGACGTACTCGCGCCATCGGGACGTGGAACACAATCCTGTATTCTAATGACCCACCTCAGGCTGATCCTCGAGTTCTCTGCGAAACCGAGAGTATTACTCTTTACGGCCGTATGCAGCCTTCAAGTTCTACCCAAGTTTTGATCCGCTCCCCCGCCACCTGTTCTGCCAAGTAGACCCCTTCCTGACCCAAACCTGTCTTTCCAGATTCCTTTTCCACCCACGTCTTTCTTGTAACAACCCGAACCGCCAATCGCTTGCCTTTGTCTCCACTTTTACGTTTCTCTGAATATCGCCAACACCGTCGCGTTACCTTTGGTCAATGCCCAAGTGCCCAAGATTGCCTCAAAACTCGAAGTTGGTAACTGCTTCACCCCACATCTCTGGGCCTGAGCTTGCGCTTGCGCCGGCTCACTTGGCCAGGTCACAGAACATGATAAATCCTACACCAGATATTTCCGCAGGTCCCCTACCGTCTCGCCCGCCGAGCACCGACGTTCCCAGAAAGCCGGCGGCATTACTTTTCTCTCCCGTACCTGACTCGTACCAGATGGTGGCTGCCCCAGGCGGGCTCTCACTGGCAGCAGCAGAGCTGGCGCTGAATATACGTCGACGGTCCACAATTACACCTCCAATCCTCACAGACAGCCGCCCTCGCCTCAAGTTAGCAGGGCGATCTATACGGCCCCGAGAACCTCCGCCAGAGGCCTTATGCCTGATGCCAGAAGCGGCCTCACCGCTATGACCAACGTCGTGACCGACGACAGCGTGTGTGGCGATTTGATCAAGAGCCAGGATCATCGTACTTCTGGCAGTGAGAAGAGCTTACGCAACGGCGGCGGAGGCAGTGCCTATTTCGATTCATGGAAACCTTGGCTCTGGATCGTTTCACAGTAGAAGAGATGACGGCAGTAAAGCAACGGCTTCAGCTACGCATTACTGTAGCTCATGCTATCCGGCTTCGGGTTAGGATCGTCGGTTTTCAACCTTGGACTAGCTCTTCCATGGTGCAGCTCGAATCTGCTCGATGCTAGTTGCGCGGTCAGGTGGACTACTACTAGTAGTTACTAGGTGGTATAAAGAAGGTAATCGTTGTTAGTTTAGACAATAAGAGCGTCGAGCCTCGATTCGCATTTAGTCTTGAATTTAGTGGCGGCGGGGGTCGGCCTGTCAATACCATGTGCATAGTAGCCATACACGAACCACCACCAACGCACCACGCAAGATGTGCTCGCTCAGGCTTCCCTCGACTTCAGCTGAACCTCCCCTGTTCAAGGTCCGACGGTAAAAGCCGCTTGCATGTCCGGTCCGTCCGCCCCCGCCGCATCAGCCTCGCCTCGCCGCGTTGAAGACGGCCAGCAAACAGACGCCCGACAAACGAGCTCCCACACCCCCGCTAGTCCTTGTTATTGTACAATCCCGACTCGACGTCGGCCTCTCTCACACCCTTTCCTTTCATCACTCACGAAAAAGAGCGAGCTCGTTTCTCTTGTTTTTTGTCTTTTCTTCCTCGCGACGCAAGCATATACACCACTCCCAAACTGTAGTTCCAACACATGTCCTCGCTCGGCCTCCTTCCGACACAAGCCCCGGCCTCTCCCCCCGTGCAAGGCCAGAACGGCAAGAACCCCAACGCATGCTCGTCCTTGGGCCCCGCCGCCCGCCCTTCGGCAGCCGCAGCGCAGGGCTTCAGTCTCGCCTCACCACGCCCTGGAGACGGGCCCCCTAGCGGGCGCCCGACTAGCGAGCTCCTAGGCAGCGCCACCTTTCAAATTTCAAACCCCAGAAGGTGACTTTTTTCCTCCCACACAATCTGATCCCCCCCCTGTCTCTTTCTCTCACAACCTGACTCTCTTTTCGCAGCGGATGCTATCGACCAGTGGTTTGAGAACTTTCATCATTACGAAGTCACGCTGGTGGGTATTATTGGTTTTGATCTTCATCATCTCGCGTATTGTTCTCCAAATCGGGGTTTTTAGGAAGAGATGGCTGCTGCCTCTCTCAACGTCAATTTTAAGGAGGAACTCAGTGCCACCGAGCAATGTGAGCAGCTCGATACTCTTTGGATTCTGATGATCTCACTTTCCCCCAGGGTTCAAGGTTCTCTCCGAAGCAGAGCGCACAGCCGCTCTTTACAGTCTTTTACGACATTCTACTCAAGTACAGATCCGCTTCTTCATCACCGTCCTGCAACAAATGGCCAGGGCCGACCCCATGACTGCTCTTCTGAGCCCGGTTGTCGGGGGTTCCATGCAGGGCCAGATGGAAGCCAAGCTTGCAAGTATGTATCTCAAATCTCCCGGACTCAAGTCTACCATGCCCGGTTCCTCTTCCGCCCGCACCTTCAATACCAGCGTCACGAATCGCCAATCACTCGCCTTCGACTTCTCTTCCTCCCCTCTCTCCAGATGCCGCCAATACCGTTGGTAACCCAAGCGACGCCGCCGCCAAGCTCGCCCAACAGCGCGCTAAACTCAAAGCCGCCGGAAACGCCTCACACCGAATTTCAGCGCCGGCGCTCGCCTCGAGCGGAGAGCGTGGGACTTGGGCTGGCGTCCTCGGCCAAGTCGCGGAGCGGGACAACTCCCCCACACAAGAGATATCCATGGAGCCCAGGTCGTCCCGTCCGCAGAGTACCGACTTTTCTGGCCTCTCCGCTGGCTCTGCCTTCCGCTCCCCGCGCGCCTATGGGGGCACCGCTTCCGGTGGTCTCGACGGGCTCTCCCCTGCCGTCGGCGACAGCTGGGCCAGCATGGTGAACACGCCGCTTCTCCCTATGTTCCAGAAGACTTCCAACAACAACAATAACGGTCAAACCGTCGACCTCGCCGCGGCCAAGTTGAACGACTTGTACAGTAGCAGTAATGTCCCTCGCCTCGACGATCCCGACAAGTTCCGCCAGCCCTCCAAGGGCCACATACACGATAGCAGCAGCGGGTCCAACAATGGGGTGACGAACAACGGCGTGTACGGCGACGACGGCGACCTCATCCAGGGTCACCATGTGCCTGGTGTTGGCCGTGTCCAGAGTAGTTCGTCAAGAGGCCTACGCAATGGTGGTGGCGGTACTTGGTCCGGTGGGCAAAGCTCCGCACTCTACGTCTGGCCGATTCGGCGGAAGCGACGACGGAAGCAACGCGATGGCTGCCGCGCATCAGCAGCAGCAGGCCGCGCTGGCTGGCCTCAGGATGGGCGTCGGCGGATTCAACCTCGGACTTGGCTCTCCCGGGCTGGCGGGGATGCCTAACGGGCTCAACATGGCGCAACTCGCGCAGCTGAACGGCATGAATCCATTCAACATGAACATGAATATGCTGAACCTGGCTGCGATGGGCGTGTCGCCCGAGGCGCAGTTGCTTGCGGCGCAGTTCGCCGCTGCTGGAGGAGGATTCGGCCAGCCTGGCCTCGGCGTCGGTGCGGGCCTCGGCACGTTCGGTGGGATGCAGGGAGGCATGAGCAGCAATGGCCTGCGCGGCGGCTCTAGGTCCGGAGGACGCTCGCCCGGCCTTGGAGGCGGCAGTGCCAGCGGCAGAGGCGGATCGACCGGGAACGGCGGGGCGAAGAAGGACGATGAAGATTTCGAGCCGTCGGTGCTGACCGATGTGGCCGGGTGGCTGCGCACACTCCGGCTGCACAAGTACACGCCGAATTTCGAGGGCATGACGTGGAAGGAGATGGTGGTGATGGACGAGCAGGCACTCGAGGCGCAGGGTGTCGCGGCGCTCGGTGCGCGCAGGAAGATGCTGAAGACGTTCGAGGTGGTGCGCAAGAAGATGGGCATCGACGACCCGTCTGCGCCCCCTCCGCCGTCTGGTGGATCGTCGGGGGGCTCGGCTGGCAGCGGTGGTAGGCTGTCCGCGTGATAGCGCCTCTTAAAGGAAAACAAAAAACGGTTTTATTTTTTTGGTTGTAAAAACAGCATCACGCACTCTCCGTCCGTCTTATGTCCGCCCTTTTTATCAGTACTAGCGTCTCGGGACTTGTGATTTCTATCTAATTTTTATCGCGAAAAACGTCTGGATTGTCCTTTCTTCTTTTTGTATGGGTGGTGGTGGTGGGCCTTTCCTTAATTCCTACGATCCTCGAGGAGTCGCCGTTCACGCGTTCACGCATAGGGCGTACATCCTCAGCGCCTAGTCAATGATTACCTTTCTTTTCTCAGTCGTCTTTGTTTCTTTCTCTTGTATATAATTTTAAAGTGTGTAGGATACAAATATATATTTTATACATCGCTCCTGACCACGGCAGTTTTGTCTTCGCGAGAGAGCGAGAGAGTTGGCTGGGTACGAGGTGTTTCAAGCTCTATGACGGCGCGCTCCGAATCGGGATCCGAGTCGGCCCCTGTCGTGTGCGGAAAGTTTATGGTTCGGACGAAGGCTCGGACGCGTCGTATGCATAACTGGCGATCGCTTAGTATTGTCATCTGGTACATACAACGCTCAAAGACAGAATCATCTGCGTACTCTGTATCGTACAGCCGAAGCAAACAGTGGGAAAAGGAAGGAAAACTAAGGCTTGCCGTCCGTAGACTGTGCTATTACACGTATCTTTTGGGAACCAGGCGGATAGTGACCGAAGGTGCAAAGGGTTCAAGCTGGGATCTCTCGTCGCATGTCGGAGTCCCTGACTATTGGGAGCGCGGTGCCGTGAACGTGGCGGAGGGCGCGAGGGTGTCTGGCGCGCACAGGAAACTGTGCCGGGAAAGGAGACTGTGAAGTTGGCGAAGTGTCAACGAAGAGTCCCAAATGTGTGCATCCTTGCGCCGGACTTCAGGGTGTTCGCTTTCGAGGTGTTCCCGGAATAGATCCCCGCGTCTCGGCGTGCGTTCAAGTTCGAAGTCTCTGCAATAACGGCACATGCTTCGATATCCGTGCTTGTCTATAATGTGACGATTGTGTCTCTTCTTCTCCCTGAAACTAGCATGACAGATGCGGCATTGGTTAAATGGCACATTAACAAGTACGGGGTGGCCTGAGCGAGATCGTAAGGTAATGAACGATAGTAGACCGTCCCATGACGACTCTTTCATAGCCATAGGGTTCTCTATATGAAGATGACGCAGGTTAGGGAGCACAGTTGTCTGCCCCCCCTCGACTAGACCCAGAGCACACAAGACGGCTGTCGTAAGTTCGTTAGTCACCCGAAAGTATGTTGCACCACCAAATGCGCGGATAAGTTCCAGCCATTGTTCGCCATCTGCGTCATCCTGCACACTTGACGATTGGGTCATATTGATGCGTGGAGTGTTTACACGGAATAGGAATGGGGAAAATTGGTCACAAACTTGGGCCATCGAGGACAACTGCCAGTCTAACTGCTTGCACGATATTTGTAATCGAAGTGGTGTTGGAGTACTTGAGTTGAAAAAGAAGATGGAGATGGCATCCACGGAAATTTGGACGTCTGCTCGACTAAGCGGCGTCTGTATTCCTGTCCGTTCGACGAATCGCCCAAGTTGCGAAGCGTTCATCGTGGGTTGGCTAAACAATGTGATATCAATATCCCCAAGACCAGGTGCATCGACCCTGGCCACGAGACTGTCCAAGTACTTGCTAGTTCCTCGATATTTGAGGAACATGAGAGCGGGGAGAGCAACGCGTTCCCCTGACAGTGGAGGCAAGCTGAGGTAGTTTTGGCGGGATGGGAGGGAAAGGAAATGGAGTGAAAGTGTTTGAAGATGGATCATCCCGGACAACGCATCCGCGAACGCTTCTGGGGAAAAATACCCAACACTAGGGATTTCACGGAGCTGAATATCTACGATGTAGTGGGAGTGTGAAAGTAGCTGCGGCAATGAGGGAAAGGCAATCCTGGTCGACTGGAGGGTACGCAGTCGGGGTCCCCACCGAAAGGTGCTGGGGAGGGTCAGCTGCATGTTATCTCGAGACAGAAGAACAAGTTCTTCTAGTTCCGAAAATGGCTCGGAGATTGCGGAAAGTTTTCCAACGAGCGAGCTGGTGACGGTGAGGCTGATGGAGTTAACACGACCAGATTGCTTCAGTGCAGCCATGATATTGTCATCGTCCTCCGGAGACGGGGGGGCGAGATCTGGAAGTCCCCCATATTGAACGATGATAGGCAGTGCTGGCCAGCAATCTAGAGTCTTCAAAACAGGCGTTCCATACATACAGTAGAGTCGAAGATTTAGACCCAGAGGTGACGTATGTACGATCTGTCGCCATCTTTGGCACACGTACGTGAGCGTAGACCAAGCTCGCGGAGCGGCATCCAGGTATTCACGAAATATGTTCAGAAAAATGTCGTCGGAGAGTATCTCAATCGTGACCTGCTGAGAGGGAGGTCCTATTCCAAGCACGTTAGCGAGTGGTGGTGGTGGCACCGGGAATACGTCGTACCTGTTCCACGTAGCTCATTGATGTGGGATAGTCGTTCATATTCCACCGCTATAGGACGGCCAGAGAGCCGGCGTGAGGTCATGAATGTCACTACGGCCTCCCTCAAAGGCGCGTGACGTGGCCCAGGCTGCGCTATGTCGAGCGTGTGCAGGGAAGGTATCGGAGTGTCGCCATCCCTGTCCGGTAGTTGCAAAGCACGCACGATGTTCGTCGAGAGGTTTCCGGCGACACGAAACCGTTGTACACTTGTGAATGAGTTGAGAAGGTCCCGCCATCCACTATAATCACTATCCCTCTGTCCTAATGGTCGCGTCATACTGATGCGTAGATCCTCCACATTGAAAAGGAAATTGTAAAGATAAACGCAGACTCGTGTCATAGATAATAGCTGCTCGTTCAATGGTTCGCAGAAGAATTGTAATTTAAGGGAAGCGGGAGCTCCTGGTTGTGTCAAGGAGATGGAGATGGTGCGCTCAGAAGATATAATGTGTGCTCGACAGTGAGACTTGTGCATTTCTATCCGATCGACGAATTCGCGAAGTGTTGGAAAACCGACGATGTTTTTATTTAAGAATGTGATTTCGATATCTCCGAGACGAGGAGCATCGATTCTGGCTACAAAGCGTTCCAAGTACCAGGAATTTCCTCCAAAATTAAGGCGGGTAAGAACAGGGAGAACAACACGTCTCCATGACAGTGGGAATACGGCAGGGGAATAGGCGGTATAGAGGAAATGGAGCGAAAGTGATTGAAGCTGGGCCGTCCCGGATAAGGCATTCGTGAGCACTTCTGGTGAGAACTGCAAAGAACTGAAAACTTCGTGAAGCTGAAGGTCCACGAGATTCGTGGAAGAACGAAGAAGCTGAAGGAGTCCGGGAATCGCGATCCTAGTCGAATGGAGACAACGAAGGCGTGGGCCCCACCGAAAAGCGCTGGGTAAGGTCAGCCGCACGCTTTCTCGAGACAGAAGAACGAGGTCTTCCAGTTCCGAAAATGGCCGCTCGATCGCGGATAACTTTTTCAGGAGCGACTTCGTGGTGGTGAGGTTGATAGAACTAACACGACCAGACTGCTTAAGTGCAGCCATGATGTTGTTCTCGTCCTTGGGAGCTGGAGGACCGAGCTCTGGAGATCCTCCATATTGCACGACGATAGGCATGGCGGGCCAGCAGCGTAGAGTCTCCAATACAGGGGTCCCGTGGGTACAGAAGATTCGAAGGTGTAGACTCCGCTGAGATGCAAATACGATACGTCGCCACCTGCGACATATGTGGGCAATCCTAGGCCAATGTTGTGGAGAGACATCAAGATAATAATGAAATATGTTCAGAAGGACATTGCCCGAAAGCTTTCCGATCGTGACTTGTCGAAAAAAGTTAGTTTAAGACGCAGGTATCAGCGGAAGACGTACCTCTTCCTCTGGTAGGGAATTCGCCTGGTGTGGTGACGGGTTGCGGGGATACATATCGGGCATGGGCATATCTATTGAGATATGTGCGACATTGACTGTCACGTCCAGCGGAAGTGAAGACACTGATTCACTTACTGTAGAAGGGACATGAGGGGAACGAATGGGGTAGCTATTGCTGGCGTATCCTTATTGTAGACTCGTAACCAGCCGTTCGAATGAAAGGATTTTTGAGGGTGTCGCAAGCGACTGGAGGGATCCTCGATTCGGTGCAGCTGGGTTTGAAATGGGGGGGTAGCGACTATGATCGGGAGCCTGTCAGCCGTGGCCGTACCCTCCCCCGTGCAAGGAAAGAACAAGAACCCCAGCGCACGCTCGTCCATGGGCTCCGCCGCCCGCCCTTCGGCCGCCGCAGCGCCGGACTTCAGTCTCGCCTCGCCACGCCCTGACGGCAGGCCCCCTAGCGGGCGCCCGACCAGCGAGCTCCTAGGCAGCGCTACCTTTCAAACCCCGGAAGGTGAGTTCTTCCTCCCACTCAATCTGATCCCCCTCTATCTGTCTTTTTGTCTGGCAGCGGATGCTATCGACCGGTGGTTTGAGAACTTTCATCGTTACGAAGTCACGCTGGTGAGTATCATTTGCTTTGATCTTCATCACGATCGCCAACCTTCTCACGTATTGTTCTCCAGGTCGGGGTATTTAGGAAGAGATGGCTGCTGCCTCTTTCGACGTCAATTTTAAGGAGGAACTCAGTGCCATCGAGCAATGTGAGCAATTCGATACCCTTTCCATTATGATGGTCTCACTTTCCCCCAGGGTTCAAGGTTCTCCCCGAAGCAGAGCGCACAGCTACTCTTTACATTCTTTTACAACATTCTACTCAAGTCCAGATCCGCTTCTTCATCACCGTCCTGCAACAAATGGCCAGGGCCGACCCCATGACAGCTCTTCTTAGCCCGGCTGTCGGAGGTTCCATACAGAGCCAGATGGAAGCCAAGCTTGCAACTATGAATCTCAAATCTCCCGGACTCAAGTCCACCATGCCTGGTTCCCCCTCCGCCCGCACCTTCAACACCAGCGCCACGAACCGCCAATCGCTTGCCTTCTACCCCTCTTTCCTTTCCTATCTCGAGATACCGCCAATACCGTCGGCAACTCAAGCGACGCTGCTGCCACGCTTGCCGAACAGTGCGCCAAACTCAAAGCCGCTGGCAACGCTGCGCGTCGTATTTCCGCGCCAGCGCTCGCCTCGAGCGGAAAGCGTGGGAATCAGGCTGGAGTCCTCGGCCAGGTCGCAGAGCGGGACAATCCCCCCACACAAGAAATATCCGTCGAGCCCAGGTCGTCCCGTCCGCAGAGTCCCGACTTCTCTGGCTTCTCCGCTGGCTCTGCCTTCTGTTCCCCGCGCGCCGATGGCGGCACCGCTCCCGGCGGTCTCGACGGGCTCTCTCCCGTCGTCAGCGACAGCTGGGCCAGCATGATGAACATCCTCTTCTCCCAATGTTCCAGAAGACGTCTTCCCACAATAACAATGGTCAAACAGTCGACCTCGCCGCCGCCAAGCTGAACGACTCGTACGGCAGCAGTAATGTCCAGCGCCTCGACGGTCCCGACAAGTTCCGCCGGCCCTCTAAGGGCCACATGCACGATAGCAGCAGCGGCTCCAACAATGGGGTGACCAACAACGGCGTGTACGGCGACGACGGCGACCTTATCCAGGGTCACCATGCGTCGTCCAAAGTGGCTCTTCAAGAGGCCTGCGCAATGGTGGGGGTGGTACTTGGTCTGGTGCTCAAAGCCCTGCACTATCGAATACGTCTGGCCGTTTCGGCGGAAGCGACGATGGTAGCAACGCGATGGCTGCCTCGCATCATCAAGCCGCTCGGCCTCGGGATGGGCGTCGGGGTATTCAACCTTGGACTAAGCTCTCCCGGGCTGGCAGGGATGCCTAATGGGCCCAATATGGCGCCGCTCGCGCAGCTGAGCGGCATGAATCCGTTCGGAGTCAACACGAATACGCTGGGCGTGTCCTACCTCTGCGCGATGGGCATCACCCCCGAGGCGCAGCTGCTCGCGGTGCAGATTGCCCCTAACTTACTGGAGGGGGATTCGGTCAGCCTGGGCTCGGCGTCGGTGCGGGCCTCGGCTGGTTCGGTGGGCTGCAGGGCGGCATTGGAGAATCAGCAGGGAACGGTGGGGTGAAGAAGGACGAGGAAGATTTCGAGCCGGCGGTGCTGAACGACGTGGCTGGGTGGCTGCGCACGCTGCGGCTGCACAAGTACACGCCGAATTTCGAGGGCATGACGTGGAAGGAGATGGTGGTGATGGACGGGCAGGCACTCGAGGCGCAGTGCGTCGCCGGCGCTCGGTGCGCGCAGGAAGATACTCAAGACGTTCGAGGTGGTTCGCAAGAAGATGGGCATCGACGACCCGACTGCGCCTCCTCCCCCGTCGCCGCCGTCGTCGTCTGGCGGACCGGCACCGGGAGCACCGGGCTCGATCTTGGGGGCCTCGGCTGGCAGTGGTGGTGGGCTGTCCGCGTGATAGCGCCTCTTGAAGGAAAAGAAAAACGGTTTATTGTTGGTTGTTGCAGGCTAAAAAAGCAGCATCGCGCTCTCTCTCTTCGCCTTATGACCGCCCTTTTATTGGTACTAGCGTCTCGGGACTTGTGATTTCTATCTAATTTTTATGCGAGAAACGTCGGGATTGTCCTTTCTCCTTTTTGTATGTGGTGGTCGTGGGGTCTGAGTCGAGTTGGCAAATAACTCTAACTCGGGAGTTCACACCGGTGCAACTCGGGAGTTCAGCGCTTTCAGCAACAAACATGAGCCAATGGGAAGACTTCAATTCTAAAGGTTCCCACGCCTCTTTGCTCAAGGAGAGTGAACCCGATGAACCCGAGCAACCCGAACAATGAGCCCGAAAGGACGATAGGACGAGAAATGAAGCAATGTCCTTTGGATCTGACTTCCGAGACGAACAGGGGGAAACAGTGACAACTGAATGCCGTCTATTAGGGAACAAGAGTGGGTTTTGAATACCGTGACAGAAGGATTTACACAAATGCGAAGCGAGCCAGTAAGGTAAGAGGGTACAGAATGAGTGGCATATGGTGAGGGTGGAAACTGAGCAACAGGGAGGGAGAGAGAGACTGTGTGTGTGTACGGCAAGATTCAGAGGACAGCGCATGGCAGGTGAGTCATGTGATGACATTCCGATGGAAACAGCCGAAAATGAGAGAAACTTGGAGAGAAATTTCACGAAACACGCTATAGTTTTTCGTTTGCAGGGCTCCGAGTCTCTGTTAATACAATATACGCACTCATTATTTTGGTACAGACCACATGAGGTTGTTATTTTGGTAGTGGGGATGGAGATGGATCAAGAATACGACGAAGGAAATATTTGCAGCGTGAACCAGTCTCGAACCCTCGAGTGCACACCGGTGCAACTCGGGAGTTGTCTCCAAAAACGAGTCGATCCGAGTTGCGAAAGTTCGGTCCGAGTTAGAGTCCAACGTTTAACTAATTTAACTCGCGGCAACACTAGGGTGGTGGCCTTTCCTTAATTCCTGCGAACCTCGCCGTCCACGCACAGGGCGTACAGTCTTTGTATCCTCAGCGCCTAGTCAATGATTACCTTTCTTTTCTTCGCCATCTCTGTTTCTTTCCTTTGTATATAGGTGACTTCAAAGTGTGTATGATACAAATGTACATTTTATACATCTTGTGTATGCGAAATCGCTTCTGACCAAATCCGTCGGCCATTGTCTTGTACGATAACATTTACGGTTCGGACTCGTCGTATGCATGATTGGCAACCACTCGATATTGTTATCTCGTAGTACATACAACGGGTGAAGAGAGAATCGTCTGCATGCTCTGTATCGTCTCGAAGAAGAAAAACAAAAAGAGGAAAGGAAATTGCTGTCTGTAGGCCGTGTCCTTGTGGCAAAGGTGTGACGAATTCGAAATAAGCACGGGTTGTTACTGGGATCTCGTTGTGTGTCGGAACCGGAAGTGCGACGCCGTCACCGTGGTGGAGGGTGTGACTCTGGCGCGGGCGGAAAACCGCTAGTGTGCCGGTATACGAGAATGACAAATTCGGATTGTGTTAACAAAGGCTTCGAAATGAGTGAGTCGTTGCGTGCGACTTCAGGGTGTTTGATTTTGAGGTGCTCTTGGAATAGATGGCCGTATTTCTCCGTATACTCGAGGTCGCCGCAATACGAGCACGTGGGGCCGGGTGCTTGTGAGTATGCGTGCTTGTTTACATGGTGCAATCTGAGAGTGTCCGGATCTCCGAAACGATCACCCGGGCCACAGATGGAGCATGATAATTCCATCTTTACGGGACGGCCGGAGCACACTCGCGAGGTAGTGAATAGCCGTACAGCGTTAACATGCGGCACACCTAAGGCCACAGGCACGTGTACACGAAGGGAAGTGAGCACAGTTGCATCAGTTGTGTGCTCCCCGTCGGCTGGACACAAAGTATTCAAGATGTCCGTCGCATGTTCGCCAACTATGCGAAGGTCTCTTGCGCCGCCGAATGACCGGACAAGTTCTCGCCATTGTTCACCATCCACATCAGCCTGCTCACATGGCGATTGGATCGTATTGATGCCTAGATTTTCTACGTAGAACGGGGAAAATTGATCACAAACTTGAGCCATGGCGGACAACTGCCAGTCTAACTGCTTGCACGATATTTGTAATCGAAGGGGTGTCGAAGGGCTGGAGTTGGTAAACGAGATGGAAATGGCATCGTGAGAAATTTGAATCTCCGCTTGACTAAGCGATGTTTGCATTTCTGTCCGCTCGATGAATCGTCCGAGTTGCGAAGCGTCCATCGTGGGTTGGCTAGAGAATGTGATATCAATATCCCCAAGACCAGGTGCATCAATTCTGGCCAACAGACTGTCCAAGTACTTGCTAGTTCCTCGATATTTGAGGGATGTCAGAGCAGGGAGAACAACGCGTTCCCCTGGCAGTGGAGGCAAGCTGAGGTAGCTTCGGCGGGGTGGGAGGGAAAGGAAATGAAATGAAAGTGTTCGAAGATGGGTCGTCCCAGACAACGCATTCGCGAATGCTTCAGGGGAAACATACCCAGCACTAGGAATCTCGTGGAGCTGAATATCTACGAGGTGGTGGGAATGTGAAAGTAGCTGTGGCAATGAGGGAAACGCAACCCTGGTCCACTGGAGAGTACGCAGTCGAAGGCCCCACCGAAAGGTGCTGGGGAGGGTCAGCCGCATGTTATCTCGGGACAGAAGAACGAGTTCTTCTAGTTCCGAAAATGGCTCAGAGATTGCGGAAAGTTTATCAAGGAGCGAGCTGGTGACGGTGAGGCCGATGGCACAAACACGACCAGATTGTTTCAGTGCGGCAATGATATTCTCATCGTCCTCGGGAGCTGGCGGATCGAGATTCGGAAACCCGCCGTACTTTACCGTGATAGGCAGTGCTGGCCAACAATCTAGAGCCTTCAAAACGGGTGTTCCTGGCGTAAAGTAGAGTCGAAGATTTAGACCCAGAGGTGAGGTATGTACGATCTGTCGCCATCTTTGGCACACGTACGTGAGCGTCGGCCAAGCTCGCGGAGCGGCATCCAGGTAATAACGAAATATGTTCAGGTTGACGTCGTCGGAGAGCGTCTCAATTGTTACCTGCTGAGAAAGGGGATCTACTCCAAACGAGTTAGCGAGTAGTGGTGGCGGCAATGCGCATGCACTGTACCTGTTCCACGTAGTTCACTGACATGGTCTAGTTGTTCATATTCCACCGAAATAGGACAGCCAGAGGACCCACGTAAGATCATCAATGACACTACAGCCCTTGGCAAAGGTACATGACGTGCCCCAGGCCGCGGTATGTAGAGCTTGTGCAGGGCAGGTAGCACAGTCTCGCTCCGCGTGTCCGGTACCAAAGCTCGCACGACGTTCGTCAAGAGGTTCCCAGGGACATGTAAATGTTTTGCACCTGTGAATGAGTTGATAGCCCTTAGCCAATGTTCATGATCAAGACTATCCTCCGATCCTGATGGTCGCGTCATACTGACTCGTAGATCCTCCACATTGGAAAGGAGCACAGAAAAGCGAATGCAGATCTGAGCCATGAAGAATGACTGGTTGCTTAATGTCCCACGGTGTAATTGCAATTTAAGACGGGTGGGAACTCCTGGCTGTGTCAAGGAGATGGAGATGGCGCGCTCAGAAGATAGAATATGTGCCCGACGGTGTGACTTGTGGATTTCTATCCGATTGATGAATTGGCGAAGTTGTGTAAAACCGATGCCTTTATTTAAGAATGTGATTTCGATATCTCCGAGACGAGGAGCATCGATCCTGGCTACAAGGCGTTCCAAGTACAGGGAAATTCCTCGAAAATTGAGGCGGGTAAGAAAAGGAAGAGAAGCACGGCGCACCCGGGACTGTGGGCGTAGGAAACAGGAATTAGTGGTAGAGAGGAGATGGAGCGAAAGTGATTGAAGCTGGGTCATCCCGGAAAAGGTATTCGTGAGCGCTTCTGGTGAGAACTGCCAAGAATCGAAAACACCGTGAAGCTGAAGGTCCACGAGATTCGTGGAAGAATGAGGATGTTGAAGGAGTCCGGGAATCGCGATACTAGTCGAATGGAGACAACGAAGCCGTGGTCCCCACCGAAAAGTGCTGGGCAAGGTCAGCGGCACGCCATCTCGAGACAGAAGAACGAGGTCTTCCAGTTCCGAAAACGGCCTCTCGATCGCGGATAACTTTTTCAGGAGAGTGTTTGTGATGGTGAGGCTGATAGAACTAATACGGTCAGACTGCTTCAGTGCGGCCATGATGTTGTCCTCGTCCTCGAGAGCCGGCGGATCAAGTTCTAGAGATCCCCCGTACTTTACGACGAGAGGTTGGGCGGGCCAGCAGTCTAGAGTCTTCAGTACAGGCGTTCCGTGCGTACAGAAGATTCGAAGATGTAGAGCCTGCTGAGATGCAAATACGATACGTCGCCATCTGCGACATATGTGGACAAGCCTAGGCCAATGTTGTGAAGATACATCGACATCGAGATAATAATGAAATATTTTCAGAAGGACATTGTCTGAAAGCTCCCTGATCGTGACTTGATTAAAAACTTGAAAATGAAAAAGTTAGCTGAGGCGCAGGTATTGGCGGAGCTTGAAGCTTGAAGCCGCACCTCTTCCAGGGAATTCGCCTGGTGTGGTAACGGGCGGAACATATCGACCATGGGCATGTGTATTTAGATATCTGCAACATTTGCTGTCACGTCCGGCGGAAGTGAGGACACTTGATTACTTACTCTGAAGAGTGCATCATGGAGAACGAACGGGCATATCGGAGTCCTTTACGAAGGAACATCCGGGCCGCCAGTCGAGGCAGTACAGTACAGGCCGCCGCCGCAGTGGGCATTGCCTGGTGCAGAATACAATGTCAGTACCCGTTGTCCTGCCACAACAACCGCAAATCCGCAATCGTCTCGCCCTACTCTCCATGATACGCTTTCAGGAAAAGGTGATCACTTCCACTCTCGATGTCAACGTGTCAACCTCAAAGGACGTACTCGTGCCATCGGCATGTTGGTCCAGGGCACAATCCCTCCCAGCCCGTCGACTCCACCTGATCCTCGATTTCTCTGCGGAACTGATCGTATTGCTCTTTACGACCATGTTCTATGTTCTAATACCCAAGTTCAGATCAGCTCCCTCTGTATTGTTGCAACACATCGCCAAAGCAGCCTTCCTGGCTCAAACCTGCCATGCTAACCTGCCATACCGGATTCCCTTTCCTCCCACTGGCACGCCTTTCTTCTAACAACCCGAACCCCCAACCGCTTGTCTTTGACACCACCTCCGAATATCGTCGACACCGTCAACCAGCTGACCGATGCTCGCACTACCCTTGGTCAATGCCCCTTGAAGTCAGTGACCCTCACCGCGCACCGCATCTCTGCGCCTGCGCTTGGGCCTAGGCCGACTCACTGACCAGTTCGCAGAGCACATTAAATCCTACACCAAAAATACACATAGAGCCCGCGCCGTCCCACCCGCCGAGCACTGACTTTCCCGGAAACACCAGCGGCGTCGCTCTTCGCTCCCGCACCTGATGGTAGCTACCCCGGACGGGCTCTCCCGGGTGGCGCTAAACCCGCCACTCATACGTCGACGGCCCACGATTACACCCCCGATCCTCGCCGACAGCCCTCGCCACAAGTAAGCCCACTACAATGGAAAGTCACATGCCCGATGCCGGAAGCGGCTTCACCGCTATGACCGACCGTGGGGTGTATGGCGACGGTAGCGATGCAATCAAGAGCCAAGATCGTCGTGCTTCTGGCGGTAGGGGTGTCGAAGCTCATTCATAGAGAACGGCTTATGCAACGGCGGCGGAGGCAGTGCCTATTCCGATGCACAGAAAGCTACTTTTTGGATCAGAGTAGAAGCGATGACGGCTGCAACGCAATGGCTGCACCGAACATTAGCATGCCACGCTATCGGGCTTTGTCAAGATTGGGGTCGTCGGTTTTCAACCTCAGACAAGGTTCACCCGCGGTGACAGGATGTCGAAGGGGCTCATTATGGCGCAACTCGCTGCTAGTCGTGCTGTTAGGTACAAAGGATGCAATTATTGTTTTTAGACAATAAGAGCGTCGAGGTAGCTTCGACTTGCATTTACAGTAGTGCGGGATGCGTCGGACCACTGTCGCACCTCCGTGTGGCTGTGCCAGCGCTTTGCCGTGGGGCGCACAAAAATGGCTGCGTCATGTAAGGCCAGGAGTCGGGTCACTCTCGATGTTCACCATCGCTATCATCACACCCGCTGCGATCGTCATCTCGAAAAATTCTCATAATGAGGCTTTCAGGAGAAGGTGACGGCTTCCTGTGTGAACTAGTACTGGGGAGCCGCATCCCTTCCCACTACAGTACCCTTATAATCACACCCATGACAACTCCTCCAAAACTGTACTCACATGTTTTCGCTCGGGCTACCATCCGACCCAAGCCCCGTTCCCTCCCCCGTACAAGGCCAGAATGGCAAAACCCCCAGCACGCGCTCGTCCATGGGCCCTTTGCCTACCCATCGGCTGCCACAAGCGCAGGGCTTCAGTCTTGCCTCGCCACATCCTGGAGGTGGGCCCTAGCGGGCGCCCAGCCAACGAGCTCCTACGCAGCGCCGCCTTTCAAACACCAGAAGGTGAGCTCTCCCTCCCACACAATCTGATTTCCCGCCATCAGTTTTTTTTCTTTCTCAACCGACACTCTTCCCGGCGGATGCTTCAACCAGTAGCTTGAGAACCTTCATCATTACGGAGTCACACTGGTGAGTATCATTTGCTTTGATGGCCATCATCACGCCACCAACAATCGTTATCTCACGTATTATTCTCCAAATCGGGTTTTGTAGGAGATGCCTACTGCCTCGACGTCATTTCTATGGAGGGACTCAGTGTCATCGAGCAATGTAAGTTCGATATACCTTCCGCTCATCCTGATGGTCTTACCCGCTTGCAGGGTTCAAGGTTCTCTCCGAAGAGAGCGCAAAGCTGCTCCTTACAGCCTTTCTGCAACGTTTTACTCGAGTCCAGATCCGCTTCTTCGTCATCGTCCTGCAACAAATGGTCAGGGCCGACCCCATGACTGTTCTTCTGAGCCCGGCTGTCGGGGGTTCCATGCAGAGCCAGATGGAAGCCAAGCTTTGCAAGTATGAATCTCAAATCGCCCGGACTCTAAGTAGTCAACTATGCCTGGTTTCCCATCAGCCCGCACCTTCAACACGAGCGCCACGAACCGCCAATCGCTTGCCTTCGACACCTCTTCCTCTTTCCTATCTCCAGATACCGCCAATACTGTCGGCAACCCAAGCGACGCCGCCGCTACCCTCGCCCAACAGCGTGCCAAACTCAAAACCGCTGGCAACGCTGCACATCATATTTCTACGCCGGCGCTCGCCTCGAGCGGAGAGCGTGGGACTTTGGCAGGGGTCCTCGGCCAGGTCGCGGAGCGGGACAACTCCCCCACACAAGAGATATCCTTTGGTTGAACCCAGGTCATTCCGTCCGCAGAGTACCGACTTTTCTGGTCTCTCCGCTGGCTCTGCCTTCCACTCCTCGCTCCCCGATGGTGGCAGACTCGACAGGCTCTCCCCTGTCAGCGACAGTTGGGCCAGCATGGTGAACACGCCGCTTCTCCCTATGTTCTAGAAGATGTCTTCCAACAACAACAACGGTCAAGCAGTCGCGGCCAAGTTGAAAGACTTGTACGGAAGCACTAATGTCCTGCGCCTCGACGGTCCCGACAAGTTCCGCCGGCCCTCCAAGGGCCACATAGGCGACAGCAGTAGCGGCTCCAACAATGGCGTGACCGACAGCAGTGTGTATGGCAACGACGGCAACGACTGCAACTTTATCCAGGGTCACCGGTCACCCCACGCCTGGTGTCGGTCGTGTCCAAAGTAGCTCTTCAAGGGGCCTGCGCAATGGCGGTGGCGGCACTTGGTCCGGTGCTCAAAGTCCCGCTCTCTCGAACACATTGGGTCGTTTCGGCGGAAGCGATGACAGAAGCAATGCGATGGCTGCGGCGCATCAGCAAGCCGCGCTGGTGGGCCTCGGAATGGGCGCCGGCAGATCTAATCTCAGACTAGGCTCTCCCGGGCTGGCAGGGATCGTAACGGGCTCAATTTGGCGCAACTCGCGCAGCTGAACGGCATGAATCCGTTCAACATGAATATGAATATGCCGCGATGGGGGTGTCGCCCGAGGCGCAGCTACTCGCTACGCAGATCGCTGCTGCTGGAGGAGGATTCGGACAGGCTGGGCTCGGCGTCGGTGCAGGCCTCGGCACGTTCGGTGAGCTGCAGGGCGGCATGGGCAGTAATGGCCTTCGCGGCGGGTCCGGGCGGTCCGGAGGGCGCTCGCCCGGTCTAGGAGGCGGCAGGCAGCGGCGGAGCGAAGAAGGACGAGGAAGATTTCGAGCCGTCGGTGCTGAACGACGTGGCTGGGTGGCTGCGCACGCTCCGGCTACACAAGTACACGCCGAATTTTGAGGGCATGACGTGGAAGGAGATGGTGGTGATGGACGAGCAGGCACTCGAGGCGCAGGGCGTCGCGGCTCTCGGTGCGCGCAGGCAGATGCTCAAGACGTTCGAGGTGGTGCGCAAGAAGATGGGCATCGACGACCCGTCTGCGCCTCCGCCGCCGTCGTCTGGCAGACCGGCATCGGGCTCGATCTCGGGGGGCTCGGCTGGCAGCAGTGGTGGGCCGTCCGTGTGATAGCGCCTTAAAGGAAACAAAAAACGGTTTTATTTTTGGTTGTAAAAGCAGCATCACGCACTCTCTCCGTCTCTCTTCGCCTTATGTCCCTTTTTTATCAGTACTAGCGTCTCGGGACTTGTGATTTCTATCTAATTTTTGTCGCGAAAAACGTCGGGATTGTCACCTTTTTTCTTTTCTTTTTGTATGGGCGGTGGTGGTGGGGCCTTTCCTTAATTCCTACGATCCTCGAGGAGTCGCCGTTCACGCATAGGGCGTACATCCTCAGCGCCTAGTCAATGATTACCTTTCTTTTCTCCGCCGTCCTTGTTTCTTTCTTTTATATATAATTTTAAAGTGTAGGATACAAATATATTTACGCATCCCACGGTACAGCCACATGACGGCAGTAGTCCGACGCATCCCACACACTACTGTATATAAATGCAAGTCAAACTCAAGGTCAAACTGGCTCGACGCTCTTATTGTTTAATTTTACCGCGTAGTAATTACTGCTAGTAGTTCACCTAATGGCACAACTAGTAGACAGCTGCATCACGATGATCCCTTTCGACATCCTGCCACGGGACTCGGAGAAACTAGTCCGAGGTTGAAAGCTGACGACCCCAATCCCGAAGATCGAAAACGTGGCATTCTAATGTGCGGCTGCAGCCGTTGTGCTGCTGCCGTCATCGCTTCTACCGAAACGATCCAAAGTGGTCCAGAGCGCAGGTTTCTGGGCAACGGAATAGGTACTGCCTCCACCACCGTCATTTAATCTCTCCTCTATGAGTGAGTTTGGACACCCCCCCCCCCACCGCCGGAAGTATGATCCTGGTTCTTGATCAAATCGCAACCGTTTCCGTACACGCATTTTTTGGTCACGACGTTGGTCATGGGGTGAAGCCACATCCGGCATCGAGTATGTGGCCATTGGAGATTCGGCGGGGGTTCGGGGCTTGCCCAAGCGCAGGCACAGAGATGCGGGGTGGGGCGTTGCGGACTTCAAGTTTGACGCGCTGTGGGCATTGGGCAAAGGTTGCGCGAGCGTCTGTCAGCTGGCCGACGGTGTTGGTAATATCCAGAGAAAGGTAAGAAGAGGTGGACTCAAAGACAAAGCGTTTGGCGGTTCGGGTTTACAAGAAAGCTGTGGGGGGAAAGGGAATCCGGCATGGCAGGTTGGTGTCAGATAGGGGATCTGCTAGTGGTCGGGATAGGGGCCGTTGTTGGTCATGCCATTGTTGGAGCCGTTGTTGTTATCCTGAACGTGGCCCTTGGCAGGTTGGCGGAACTTGTCGGGACCGTCGAGGCGCGGGATATTACTGCTACCGTACCAGTCGTTCAACTTGGAGGCAGCGAGGTCGACTGTTTGACCTGCGTTGTTGTTGCTGTTGTTGTTGGAAGACGTCTTCTGAACATGGGCAGGAGTGGGGTGTTCACCATGCTGGCCCAGCTGTCGCCGACGACGGGCGATAACCCGTCAGGACCGCCAGGAAGGGCACCCCCATCGGGACGCGGGGAGCGGAAAGGAGAGTCGCCCGAGAGGCCAGAAAAGTCGGTGCTTTGAGGACGAGACAACCTGGGTTCAACGGATATCTCTTGCATTGGGGAGTTGTCCCGCTCCGCGACCTGGCCGAGGACCCCAGCCCAAGTCCCACGCTCTCCGCTCGAGGCGAGCGCCGGCGCAGAAATACGATGCGCGGCGTTGCCGGCGGCCTTGAGTTTGGCGCGTTGTTGGGCGAGCGTCGCGGCGGCGTCGCTCGGGTTGTCGACGATATTGGCGGTATCCGGAGATAGGAAAGAGGGAGAGGACTCGAAGGCAAGCGACTGGTGGTTCGTGGCGCTAGTGTTAAGAGTGCAGGCAGATAGGAAACCGGGCATGGTAGACTTGAGCCCGGGCGATTGGAGAATCATACTTGTAAGCTTGGTTTCCATCTAGCTCTGCATAGAGCCCTCCGACAGCCAGGCTCAGAAGAGCAGTCATGGGGTCTGCCCTGGCCATTTGTTGCAGGACGGTGATGAAGAAGCGGATTTGTACTTGGGGAGAATGTTGGAAAAGACTGTAAAGAGCGGCTGTGCCCTCTGCTTCGGAGAAAACCTTGAACCCTGGGAGAGCGACCGGGTGAGATCATCAGGACGACAGGAAGGGGTATCGAACTTACATGGCTCGATGAAGCTGAGTTCCTCCTTCAAATTAACGTCGAGAGAGGTAGTAGCCATCTCGTCCTACAAAACCCGATTTGAAGAGTAGTACTTGAAGAGTAGTATGTAAGAAGGTGATTGCGTGGTGGCGATCGTGGTGACAATGAAAACAGATGTTACTCACTAGCGTGACTTCGTAATGACGAAAGTCCTCAACCACTGGTCGATAGCATCCGCTGCAAAAAAGAGAAAGCATCTACCGGGTTGGTTTTGTTTGGTTGTTGGCATCAGTGGACTTACAGTAGCTCTTATTCGCGCGGCCTCTGCCCGCTAGGGCATAGGGCAATGACTTTGTGCAGAGGGGCGCTCGGGCTGTCAGATCCGACATGGTACATCCGTCTGCCACCCGTCTCCGAGGATAAGGGTCAGTACAGTATGCCCAGAGGTGGGCAAAGCCAAGCAGTCAGTAGCGGTTTCGAACCTGCGAAAGTTCTCGTCAGGGGGCACCGCTACCCCGACCGCTGCGCCTTCCGAGACCATTTAGGGAGCCTACCAGTCTTAAGACCTACCAGGGGAGTTGGCTGGCATAGCACGGCACGGCGCGACCCCTGGTAGACTGGTTGCAATGTGGGTGAGCGTGAGTGGGGAGGAGGGGGGGCTTCCTGCTCGGCTTATATCGCCAGCCAGCCAGCACGGCATTGGCACTGCGCTCCCACACGCACTCCGGGCAGCCAAAACGGGTAACCCCTTTCGAGGCCCCGGCTGCTCTTTTTCGACCCCATGTGGTCCCCATCAGCGAGGTCATATCGCTGTGGGACCCCTCTGCCATCCGAAGATCCGATAGCGGCAAAGTCAGCTGATAACTTCATGTTCCTTCTTTTTTCTTTTTCGCACACACGTCCCTTGTCCCTTCGTGTTACACATTGACAATAAGGATACGTCTCGATAGCCGCTCCGCTTGTTCTCCCCTCATGCCCTTTTTAAAGTAAGTAATCTACTGGTGGAAGACCGTGACTTCCGCCGAACGTGACACTCAATGTCACAGATATCTCAAAACACGTGCCCGCTTGCGTCGTGTCCGATATTTAACACCAAGCGAATTCCCTACCAGTGGAAGAGGTATATCTTCCACCAATACATGCGCCTCCAGCTAACTTTTTCGTTTTCTCGACAAGTCACGATCGGGGAGCTTTTAGACCATGTGCTCCTGAACATATTTCGTTATTATCTCGATGTTTCTCCTCAACATTGGCCTAGGCTTGTCCACATATGTCACAGATGGCGACGTATCGTATTGGCATCTCGGGAGACTCTACGCCTTCGAATATTCTGTACCCATGGGACGCCTGCACTGAAGACCCTACGCTACTGGCTCGCCATGCCTATCGTCGTGCACTCCGGAGGAACTCGAGAGCTCGGTCCTCCAGCTCCCAAGGACGAGGACAACATCATGGCCGCACTTAAGCAGTCTGGTCGTGTTAGTTCTATCCGCCTCACCGTCACTAGCTCATTTCTGGAAAAGCTATCATCGATCAAGCGGCCGTTTTTGGAATTGGAAGACCTGGCCCTTCTGTCTCGACATGGCGTGCGGCTGACCTTGCCCAGCGCTTTTCGGTGTGGCGCGCGGCTTCGTTGTCTCCATTCGACTAGGATTGTGATTCCCGGACTCCTTCGGCTTCTTTATTCTTCCAGGAATCTCGTGGACCTTCAGCTTCACGAAGTTTTTGATTCTTGGCAGTTCTCACCAGACTCGCTCACGAATGCCTTGTCGGAGATGGTCCAGCTCCGAACACTTTCAGTCCATTTCATCTCTACCGCTAGTTACCCTGTCCCACACCCACAGTCCTGGGGCAGGGGACGCCGTGCTGTTCTTCCTGTCCTTACCCGCCTCGATTTTCGAGGATTTTCTGGGTACTTGGAATGCCTTGTAGCCAGAATCGATGCTCCTCGTCTCGGAGGTATCGAACTCACATTCCTAAATGAAAACATCATCGGTTTTCCAAGACTTGGCAAATTCATCGACCGGACAGAAATGCTCAAGTCAAGCTGTCAAGCACATATTGTATCTTCCGACCGCGCCATCTCCATCTCCTTCATACAGACAGGAGCTCCCGCTTGCATTAAATTGCAACTATTATGCGAGACATTGAGCCAGCAGCTATTATTCATGACACGAGTCTGCGTACATCTTTCCGCTTCCCTTTTCAATGTGGAGGATCTACGCATCGGTTCGACGCGACCATCAGGACGGGGGGATAGTGATTATAGTGGATGGCGGGACCTTCTCAACTCGTTCACAGGCGTAAAATGGATTCATCTCGATTGGGATTACTCGACGAACATTGTGCGTGATCTGCAACTACCGTACAGGCGGTACGAAACTATACTACCTTCCCTACACACACTCTACATAGCACAGCCTGGGCCACGCCATGCGCATTTACCGGAGGTCATTGTGACATTCATGGCTTCACGCCGGCTCTCTGGCCATCATATAGCGGTGAAATATGAACGACTATGCCACATCAATGAACTATGTAGAACAGGTACGACTGCCAGTCCCACCACCACTATTCGCTGACTCGTTTGAAATAGGACCTGTTTGTCAGCAGGTGGTGATCAAGATGCTCTCCGACGACATCCTCCTCGACATATTTCGTCATTGTTTAGATCATAACCCGCAAATTTGGCCTACGATCACTTGTGTCTGCCAAAGATGGCGACAAATCGTATTTGCATCGCCTCTGGGTCTAAATCTTCGACTCTACTGTACGTATGGAACGCCCGTTATGAAGGATCTAGATTACTGGCCACCCCTCCCTATCATCGTAAAGTACGGGGGGTTTCCAAATCTCGACCCCCCTGCTCCCGAGGACAATGACAATATCATGGCTGCACTAAAGCAATCTGGTCGTGTTAACACCATCAGCCTCACCGTCACCAGGTCGCTACTTGGAAAACTTTCCGCAATCTCTGAGCCATTTTCGGAACTAGAAGAACTCGTTCTTCTAGCTCGAGATAACATGCAGCTGACCCTCCCCAGCACCTTTCGGTGGGGCCCTCACCTGCGCACTCTCCATTCGACCATGATTACGTTTCCCTCATTTCCACAGCTACTTTCACACTCCCATGACCTCGTAGATATTCAGCTCCATGAAATTCCTAGTGCTGGGTATTTTTCCCCAGAAGCGTTCGCGAATGCGTTGTCTGGGATGACCAATCTTCGAACACTTTCCCTCCATTTCCTTTCCCTCCCACCCCGCCGAAACTACCTCAGCTTGCCTCCACTGTCAGGCGAACGCGTTGTTCTCCCTGCTCTCACGTCCCTCAAATATCGAGGAACCAGCAAGTACTTGGACATTTTCGTGGCCAGAATCGATGCACCTGGTCTCGGGGATATTGATATCACACTGTTTAGCCAACCCACGATGGACGCTTCGCAACTTGGGCGATTCATCGAGCGGACAGGAATACAGACGTCGCACATTCAAGCAGAGATCCAAATATCTCACCATGCCATTTCCATCTCGCTTACCAATTCGAACCCTTCTACACCTCTTCGATTACAAATATCGTGCAAGCAGTTAGACTGGCAATTGTCCTCCTTGGCTCAAATTTGCGATAGATTTCCCCCGTTCCACGTAGAAACTCTAGGCATCAATACGACCCAATCGCCAAGGGAGCAGGATGATGTCGATGGTGAACAATGGCTAGAACTTGTCCGCTCATTCGGCGGTGCAACAGACTTTCGTGTAGCTGGCGTACGTGCGATGGACATCTTGTGTGCTGTGCGTCCGGCCGCCGGGGAGCACACAACTGGTGCAACCGTGCTCACTGCCGTGCGCAATCTTCGCGTGCAGGGGCCTGTGGCCTTAGATGGGCCGCTTTTTGACGCCGCACGGCAATTTACCACCTCGCGACAGCGCCTCGGCCATCCTGTACAGTTGGAATTATCATGCTCCATCTGTGGTGATGGCTTCGGATATCCGGAACTCCTCAGAGGACACCTTGTAGACGAGCACGCATACCGACTCATGTGCTCGTATTGCGGCGATTTCGAGTGTACGCCGGGAAACAATGATCTATTCCCAGAACACCTCAAAAGCAAACACCCTGAAGTCGCACGCAACGATTCACTCGTTTCGAAGCCTTATTTAAGATATTTCGAACTTGTCATTCTCGCTTACCAGCACAGCTCTCCGCGCGCGCCAGAGTTGCACCCTCCACCACGGTGACGGCGCCACACTCCCGATTCCGACACACGACGAGATCCCATCGACGCCCTGTGCCTCTTCGAATCCGTCGCACCGTTGCCACAGCACCGTGACGCCCCGTTCCCAGAGACACGGCCGGACAGCAATTTCCTTTCCTTTCCTTTCCTTTCCTTTTATTTTATTTGTTTTTCTTCTTCGAGGGGACGACACAGAGCATGCAGACGATTCTTTCTTCGCACGTTATATGTAGAGTTAATAATATCGAGTGATTGCCCATCACGACGAGTCCTAACCGTAAATTTTATCACACAAAACCTGGTCGACTCAGATTTGGTATTTCGCAAACAAATATTTATTTGTATCATACACACTTTAGAGTCACCTATATACAAAAAAAAACTCAGAGATGGCGAAGAAAAGAAAGGTAATCATCGACTAGGCGCTTAGGATACGAATACTATATGCCCTGTGCATGAACGGCAACTCCTCGAGGTTCGTAGAATCTCTGCAAACCACTGTCTTGTTCTCTGTGTTAGGTTCGAATGGCGCCGAGAGGAAAAGGGACCGGCGCGTAGTACAGGGATATGTAGTTCCAAGTTGGCGGACTGCACAGAAACCGGGCGAAAGCACGAAGTGCTTCTCGATCGGGGTGAGGGGTTGTGACTCCAAGGCGAGGTCGCGACGGGTGAGTGGGACCCTCCTGGAGGGAGCTGATGAGCCTCATCACCGATCCAGGCAATTACTGGGCATGGTGGGTGGGCAAAATAAAAGTGTTCTGGTTCCTTGAACCAGTCGGGAGCTTGGGTGGACAGATGCATATGAAGGAACGACCACGTGCCGCCTCGTTCCGGACTCCGGCATAGACCGGCCAATTAAGGAAAGGCCACCACCACCACTCATCCAAAAAGAAAAAGTGATAATCCCTTGGATAATCCCGACGTTTTTCGCAAAAAACTTAATCACAAGTCGTACTAGTAAAAAGGCGAAGAGAGACGAAGTGTGTGTGTGGTATTGCTCTTTGGCCTGTGACGACCAAAAAAATCCAGGTTTCTTTTCCCTTTAGAGGCGCTATCACGCGGACAGCCCACCACCACTGCCAGCCGAGCCCCCCGAGATCGAGCCTGGTGTCCGGTACCGGTCCGCCAGGCGATGGCGGCGTAGTTAGGTCGTCGATGCCCATCTTCCTGCGAACCACCCCGAAAGTCTTGAGCATCTTCCTGCGCGCACCGAACGCGCGACGCCCTGCGCCTCGAGTACTTGCTCGTCCATCACCACCATCTCCTTCCACGTCATGCACTCGAAATTCGACGTGTACTTGTGCAGCCGGAGCGTGCGCAGCCACCCGACAACGTCGTTCAGCACCGACGGCTTGAAATCTTCTTCGTTCTTCTTCGCACCGCCGTTCCTTGCAGATCCGCCGCTGGCACTGCCACCACCTCGGCCGGGCGAACGTCCTCCGGACCGCCCGGAGCCACCGCATAGGCCATTACCTCCGATGCCGCCCTGCAGCCCTCCGAACGAGCCGAGGCCCGCACCGAGGCCGAGCCCGGGCTGTCCGAATCCTCCTCCAGCAGCGGCGATCCGCGCGGCGAGCAGTTGGGCCTCGGAAGTGATGCCTATCGCGCTGGGGTTAGCCATGCCCAGCATATTCATTCCGAACGGATTGATGCCATCCAGCTGCGCGAGTTGCGCCATATTGAGCCCTGCATCCCAGCCAGCCCGGGCGAGCCTAGTCCGAGGCTGAAACCGCTGACGCCCATCCCGAGGTCGGTCAGCGCGGCTTGCTGATGCGCCGCAGCCATTGCATTGCTTCCATCGTCGTTTCCACCGAAACCGCCAGACGTGTTCGAGAGTGCGGGGCTTTGAGCACCGGACCAAGTACCGCCGCCACCATTGCGTTGGCCTCTTGAAGAACCACTTTGGACATGGCCAACACCAGGCGCATAATGACCCTGGATAAGGTCGCCGTCGTCGCCATACATGCCGTTGTTGGTCCCGCCATTATTGGAGCCTCTGCTGCTGTCGTGAACACGGCCATTGGAAGGTCGGCGGAACTCGTCGAGACCGTCGAGGCGCGGGATTACTGCTACCGTGCAAGTCGTTCAACTTGGCGGCGGCGAGGTCGGCTGATTGTTGTTGGCCGAAGACGTCTTCTGGAACATGGGCAGGAGTGGTGTGTTCACCATGCTCGCCCAGCTGTCGCCGACAACGGGGGAGAGCCCATCGAGACCGCCGGGTACGGTAGCATCGGGGCGCGGGGAACGGAAAGCAGAGCCAGCGGAGAGGCCAGAGAAGTCAGTGCTCTGCGGACCGACCTGGGCTCAACAGATATCTCTTGGGCAGGGGAGTTGTCCCGCTCCGCGACCTGGCCGAGGACCCCAGCCCAAGTCCCACACTCTCCGCTCGAGGTGAGTGCCGGTGCAGAAATCCGATGCGCGGCGTTGCCGGCGGCTTTGAGTTTGGCGCGCTGTTTGGGTGAGTGTGGCCGTGGCGTCGCTCGGGTTTCCGACGGTATTGGCAGTATCAGGAGATAGGAAAGAGGAAGAATAGTCGAAGGCGAGCGACTGGCGGTTCGTGGCGCTGGGATTGAAGGTGCGGGTGGAGGGGGGGCTGGGCATGGTAGACTTGAGTCCGGGTAATATGAGATTCATACTTGCAATCATCCATCTGGCTCTGCATAAAACCCCGACAGATAGGCTCAGAAGAGTAGCCATGGGGCCGGCACTGGCCATTTGTGCAGGATGGTGATGAAGAAGCGGATCTGAACTTGAGTAGAATGTTGTGAAAGACCGTAAAGAGCGGCTGTGCGCTCCGCTTCAGAGAGAACCTTGAACCCTGCGAGGGGGTAAGATCATCAAGAAGAGAGGAAAGGGTATCGAACATACACTGTTCGATGGCACTTTGTTCCTCCTTAAAATCGACGTCGAGAGGGAGCAGCCATCTCTTCCTACAAAACCCAATTTGGAGAACAAAATGTGAGAAGGTAATTGCAATGGTGGCGATCATGATGACGATCAAAACAGATGATACTCACGAGCGTGACTGTAACGATGAAAGTTCTCAAACCACTGGTCGATAGCATCCGCTGCGAAAAGAGTCAGGTCGAGAAAAAACAAACTGATAGGGGGGAGGAAATCACTTTCTGGGGTTTGAAAGGTGGCGCTGTCTAGGAGATCGCTCGTCAGGCGCGCTGGGGGGCTACCTCCAGGGCGTGGCGAGGCGATACTGAAGCCCTGCGGTGCTGTGGCCGAAGGGCGGGCGGCGGGGCCCACGGATGAACGTGCGCTGGGGATCTTTCCGTTCTGGCAGTGTTCTGGCCTTGCACGGGGGAGCCGGGACTTGGGCTGGAGGGAGGGAGTGGCAGCACGTCGACGTCGAGTCGGCATTGTACAATAAGGGTTGTAGACTAAGTCTCGTAACCTGCCGTTCGAATGGGGATGGGGTCTAGGAGCTTGTTTGTTGGGCGTCCGTTAGTTCGTGCGGCGAGGCGAGGCTGAAGTCCTGTGATGCGGCGGCCGAGGGGCAGACAGCGGGACCGGACAAGCGAGTGGCTTTTACCGTCGGACCTTGGACAGGGGAGGTTCAGCTGGGCTCAAGGGAAGCCTGAGCGAGGACATCTTGCGTGGCGCGTTGGCGGTGGTTCGTGTATGTGCGAGCGTGGGAAAAGAAAATAATTCACCAGACCGTCTCAAGCGGCCCTCAAGAAGCTGACACAACCGAAAATGGATAGAAGCCAGAACGTTGTTGGAAATAGGCAGAGAAGAGGAAACGCCAAGATCTTTTTTTTTTTTTTTTTTTTTTTTTTTTTGGACAAGCGATATATTAGGTAGCGAAGGATAGTAACTAGGTTACCTAACAATCCTACCTAACGCGCTGATGCGAACCTCGGAGGCTCGAAAAACGGGGAAAAATGCGTTGACGCACACCCATAGGGATGGGTAGTGTGGGACTCAAGTGCTTCGGTTTACCCGGTAGAACCTACTACCCACTAAAAAACCACGTTTCGATTCATCCAATCACTTGGGAGGTCGCGATGCCTCTTTCGTAGCGTTGCTCCAGGTGTTTTTTTCACGATGTTTATGTAATATTTGTCCGCAGCACTTTCGTTGCTGTTGTTTTGTCTTCGGATAATCTCCTGTTGATTACTCTTGGAGCCATATGCTCTCTACTTCTCTTTCCGTGTGTATATGTCCACGGATGTTTCTTTCACATTTCTCAAGGCCCAAATCAGGTATGCTGATTCAGATATATTGATTTTGAGCGGCGGACGCGGTGCTCTTGGTGTGGTTGTGCCGTTCCGGGTTTTGCGAGTGTTTTGCGTTGTTGTGGTGTTGTTTGGGCGGGCCACAGGGCCGGTTGAAAAAGTTGAAAGAAAAAAAAAAAAAAAAGGGTTGGGGTGCGAGCTCACGCTCAAGTATCGGGGTGTTCCCACCCATTAGAAACCATATTTCAATGTGTCTAGAAGTTTGTAGTGCTTCGATTAGCAGGCTATATAGTTGTGGTTTTATTTGAGGGGGTCACCCTATACACGGTATTCATGGAGTAGGTATCAAGGTATGCGTGGGGTTGTTGTCCCCTAGTGGGTATGCGTGAGGGCAGTGCCTCTGGGTATGTGTGAGGGCAGTGCCTCTAGGTATGCGTGAGGGCAATGCCTCTGGGTGTGCGTGAGGGGGTCCCTCGGGGGGGGGCCTGGTGTGGGAAAAACCGTCCATGGTCGGAAACGCCAAGATCGACGACCCGTCTGCGCCTCCCCCGCCGCTGTCTGGCGGACCGGCATCGGGCTGGATCTCGGGGGGCTCGGCTGGCAGTGGTGGTGGGCGGTCCGCGTGATAGCGCCTCTTACTAGTCTCTTACTGTAATTCCTACGATCCACGAGGAGTCGCCGTTCACACATAGGGCGCACATCCTCAGCGCCTAGTCGATGATTAGCTTTCTTTTCTCAGCCGTCTTTGTTTCTTTTTCTTGTATATAATTTTAAAGTGTGTAGGATATTATAACAAGGGATACAAATATATATTTTATCCATCGTTTCTGACCACAACTGTTTGATTTTCTTCGCAAGAGTCGCCTGGGGTACGACGTATTTAGCCCTATGCGTTGCAGCTCTCTGCCTAGCGTAGAGATCTGAGTCGGCCCTTATCATGTTCAATGAAACTTACAGCTCGGACATGTCATGTAATTCGCAATCACACAATTTTGTTATCTCGGAGTACGTACAGTATAACATGCAAAGAGAGAATCGTCGGCGTACTGTGTCGTCCCCTTGAAGAAAGAAAAAATAGGAAAGGAAATTTCTGTCCGTGGACTGTATTTGGGTAACGTGGCAAAGGTACGACGTATTCGAAGAAGAAGAGGTACAGAATGTCGCTCAGGCAGGGGTCTCGTCGTGTATCGGAATTGTGAGTGTGGCTTCGTCACCATGGTGGAGGGGGCGATTCTGGCGCGCGCAGAGAACTGTGCCGGTCAACGAGAGGGGTAAGGTTGAAAAGTTTCAGAAAAGTGTTCGAGATGAGTTTGTCGATGCGCACGGATTCAGGGTGTTTTATTTCGAGGTGTTCTCGGAATAGGTCTTCGTTCCCCAGCGTACACTCGAAGTCGTCACAATACAAGCATATGTGTCGGTATGCGTGTTCGTCTACAAGGTGACGATTGAGTCCTTTCTGCTCTCTGAAACAAGCATGACAGATGTGGCACTGGTGAAACGTTACATTAACCTGTACGGGGTGGCTGGAGCGCGATCGTAAGGTGATGAACGATAGTAGACCGTCCCACGACAGCTCATTCATCGCCATAGGATTCTCTATATGAAGGTGATGCAGGGAAGGGAGCACAGTTATGTGGCCCTCCTCGACTAGACCCAGAGCACACAAGATGACGGTCGTAAGTTCGCTAGCCACCGGAAGGCCTGTTGCGCCGCTGAATGCGCGGATAAGTCCCAGCCATTGTTCGCCATCCGCGTCATCCTGCCCACTTGACGATTGGGTCATATTGATGCGTGGACTGTTTACACGGAATAGGAATGGCGAAAATTGGTCACAAACTTGGGCCATCAAGGACAACTGCCAGTCTAACTGCTTGCACGATATTTGTAATCGAAGTGGTGTTGGAGTACTTGAGTTGAAAAAGAAGATGGAGATGGCATCCGCGGAAATTTGGACGTCTGCTCGACTGAGCGGCGTCTGTATTCCTGTCCGTTCGACGAATCGGCCAAGTTGTGAAGTGTCCATCGTGGGTTGGCTAAACAATGTGATATCAATATCCTCGAGACTAGGTGTATCGATTCTGGCCACCAGACTGTCCAAGTACTTGCTGGTTCCTCGATATTTGAGGAATGTGAGAGCGGGGAGAACAATGCGTTCCCCTGACAGTGGAGGCAGGCTGAGGTAGGTTCGGCGTGGTGAGAGGGAAAGGAAATGGAGTGAAAGTGTTCGAAGATCGGTCATCCCGGACAACGCATTCGCAAATGCTTCTGGGGAAAAATACCCAGCACTAGGAATTTCGTGGAGCTGAATATCTACGAGGTCGTGGGAGGGTGAAAGTAGTTGCGCCATTGAGGGAAAGGCAATCCTAGTCGAGTGGAGAGTACGCAGGCGAGGGCCCCACCGAAACGTGCTGGGGAGGGTCAGCTGCATGTCATCTCGAGACAGAAGAACGAGTTCTTCTAGTTCCGAAAATGGCTCAGAGATTGCGGAAAGTTTTCCAAGGAGCGAGCTGGTGACGGTGAGGCTGATGGAGTTAATACGACCAGATTGCTTCAGTGCAGCCATGATATTGTCATCGTCCTCTGGAGACGGGGGGGCGAGATCTGGAAGCCCCCCATATTGCACGATGATAGGTAGTGTTGGCCAGCAATCTAGAGACTTCAAAACGGGCGTTCCATACGTACAGTAGAGTCGAAGATTTAGACCCAGAGGTGACGTATGTACGATCTGTCGCCATCGATGGCACACGTACGTGAGCGTAGGCCAAGTGCGTGGAGCGGCATTCAGGTAATCACGAAAGATGTTCAGAAAGATGTCGTCGGAGAGTATCTCAATCATAACCTGCTGAGAGGGAGGTCCTATTCCAAGCAAGTTAGCGAGTGGTTGTGGTGGCAGCGGGAATACGTCGTACCTGTCCCACGTAGCTCGTTGATGTGACATAGTCGTTCATATTCCACCTCTATTGGACGGTCTGAGAGCCGGCGTGAAACCATGGATGCCACGACGGCCTCCCTCAAAGGCGCATGACGTGGCCCAGGCTGCGCTACGTAGAGCGTGTGCAGGGAAGGCATCACAGTATTGCCACTGTCCAGTAGTTGCAAAGGGCGCACGATGTCCGTTGAGAGGTTTCCAGCGACATGAAACCATTGTACACCTGTGAATAACTTGAGAAGGTCCCGCCATTCACTATAAGCGCTATCCCCCCATACTATTGGTTGCATCGTACTGATGCGTAGATCCTCCACATTGAAAAGGGAAGCGGAAAGATGATCGCAGACTCGTATCATGAATAATAGCTGCTCTCTCAATGGCTCGCAGAAGAATTGCACTTTAAGGCAAGCGGGGGCTCCTGGCTGTGTCAAGGAGATAAAGATGGCGCGGTCAGAAGATAGAATGTGTGCTTGACGGTGTAACTTGTGGATTTCTATCCGATCAATGAATTTGCGGAGTGTTGAAAAACCAATGATGTTCCGATTTAAGAATGTGAGTTCGATATCTCCGAGACGAGGAGCATCGATTCTGGCTACAAGGCGCTCCAAATACTGGGAAATTCCTCGAAAATCAAGGCGGGTAAGAACAGGAAGAACAGCACGTTTCCAGGACTTTGGGTCTAGGTTATGGTAATTAGTGGTAGAGAGGAAATGGAGCGAAAGTGATTGAAGCTGGGTCGTCCCGGATAAGCTGTTCGTGAGCGCTTCTGGTGGCAAATGCCAAAAATCGTAAATATCGTAAAGCTGAAGGTCCACGAGATTCCTGGAAGAATGAAGGTGTTGAAGGAGCCCGGGAATCGTGATCCCAGTCGAATGGAGACGACGAAGGCGTGGGCCCCACCGAAAAGCGAAGGGTAAGGTCAGCAGTAAGCCATCTGGAGACCGAAGAACGAGGTCTTCCAGTTCCGAAAACGGCCTCTCGAACGCAGATAACTTTTCCAGGAGAGATTTTGTGATGGTGAGGCTGATACAACTAATACGGTCAGACTGTTTCAGTGCGGCCAGGATGTTGTCCTCGTCCTCAGGAGCCGGCGGATCGAGTTCTAGAGATCCCCCGTACTTTATGACGATAGGTTGGGCGGGCCAGCAATCTAGAGTCTTCAGTACAGGAGTTCCGTGCGTACAGGAGATTCGAATATGTAGAGCCTGCTGAGATGCAAATACGATACGTCGCCATCTGCGACATATGTGGACAAGCCTAGGCCAATGCTGTGGAGAGATATCGAGATAATAATGAAATATTTTCAGAAGGACATTGTCTGAAAGGTCCCCGATCGTGGCTTGGTGACAAAATGAAAGGTTTAAAGTTAGCAGAGGCGCAGGTATTGGCAGAACTTGAAGCTGTACTTTTTCTAGGGAATTCGCCCGGGGTGGTAACAGGTTGGGGGGTCGATACGTATCGGAAACGGGCGCGTGTTTTGAGATATCTGGGATATTGACGGTCACGTTCGGCGGAAGTGAAGACACTAGAGTACTTACTTTAGAATTCGCATGATTCAGAGGGGAGAGCGAACGGGGCAGCTATTGCTGGGGTACTATCATGCGGCCATCGTATCTGGACCTTTGCACATTTCAGAGATTCATGCAGATCACAGCTTTCCCATTATCATTTCTTCCCAAAATAAAAAATACAGATACAGTAGGTTCTATAGATACAAGATCGTGAATAATATAGGGGATCTATACTGATTTGCGACTACAAAAAAAAATCAAACTTCTGGGGAGGTGGTCCAGCACAGGGATTCACCCCTCAGATCCCAACGATCTCAGCACTTCTACACAAATATTTTTATTGGAACAATAGAATATATAGAATGCACCATATATGAAGAGTTTTGAGTCAATAAATTGAGGCGATCGAGCTGTAGAAACGAAACTCACTTGAGGTGCACCCAAGGGTGACGTTTAGGTGACATATTCAAGCTCCTCTTCCGGAACAAGCCGGAAATGTGAGGAACTACTGGCACGCGCGGCAGTGGGCACTGCCCATGCTCACTAGCGCCGCTCACTGCCTGGTGCAGAATACAATACCACGTTGTCCTGCCACAACAATGGCAAATCCGCAATCGTCTCTCGCCACTCTCCTAAACTTGAACTTGAACACGCTTTCAAGAGATGATTGCTTCCTCTCTCGATGTCAACCTACTCAGCGCCATCGGGATGTGGGGGCACAATCTCTCATTGTATTCTAATGACCCTATGCCTTTCTTGTCACAAACCGAACCACCAATTGCTTACCATTGACCCCATCTCTTCTTTCCTTCTCCAGATATCGCCAATACCATCGGCCAGCTCACCGATGCTCGTGCTATCCTTGGCCAATGCCCAACACTTGAAGCCAGCGACCCCGATTCTGCCCGGCATCTTTGCGCCCGCGCTTGGGCCTGGGCCGACTCATCTGACCAGGTCAGAGCACGATAAGTCCTACACCAGAAATACCCGCAGGGCCCCCGCCGTCCCTCCCGCCGAGCGCCGACCTTCCCAGAAACGCCAGCGGCGTCGCTTTTCGCCCCCATCGGGTCCCTGGCGACAACTGAACTGACACTAAACACGCCGCTCATACGTCGACGGCCGACAATTATACCCACGATCCTCGCAGACAACCTTCCTCGCCGCAAGTAAGCGGGGCGACCTATACAATAGCTGCGTCCTTGTCTATTGCCCCGAAAACCTCCGCCGAATCCAAAAGCCACATGCCCGATGTCAGAAGCGGCTTCACCGTTACGACCGACAGTAGCGATGCAACCATGAGCCAGGCTCATGATGCTTCTGGCGGTGGGGGTGTTCAATCTCGCTCCTAGAGAACAGGTTACGCAACGGTGGCGGGGGAGGCAGTGCCTATTCCGATGCACAGAAAGCTGCTCTCTGTATCACAGTGGGAGCGATGACGGCTGCAATGCAATGGCTGCGGGTGGACATTAGTACGCCAAGCTATCAGGCTTTGGGATTGGTCAACCTCAGAGGAGGTTCTCCCGCGGTGGCAGGATGTCGAATGGGCTCATTATGGCCCAGTTCGCTGCTAGTCGTGCTGTTAGGTGGACTATTAGTACAAAGGAAAATTGATGTTACAGTAATTTAGACAATAAGAGCGTCGAGCTAGCTCCGACTTGCATTTTTAGTGCGGGACGCGTCGGATCACAGTCGGACCTCCGTGTGGCTGTGCCAGCGCTTTGCTCCGTGGGACGTCAGCGTAAAGCCAATTTTCTTGGAGTCATACGGATCACTCTCAACACCATCGCTATCTGCTGCGACCGTCATTTCGAAAAATTCTCGTAATGAGGCCATTAATGAGGCTTTCAGGAGAAGATGACGGCTTCCTGTGTGAATTAGTACTGGGGAGCTGCATCCCTTCCCATTACAATACCCTTCCTCCAAAACTGTACTCACATGTTTTCGCTTGGGCTACCATCCGACCCAAGCCCCATTCCCTCCCCCGTACAAGGCCAGAATGGCAAAGCCCCCAGCACGCGCTCGTCCATGGGCCCGTTGCCTACCCATCGGCTGCCACAAGCGCAGGGCTTCAGTACTTCAGTCTCGCCTCGCCACACCCTGGAGGCGGGCCCTAGCGGGTGCCCAGCCAACGAGTTCCCAGGCAGCACCACCTTTCAAACACCAGAAGGTGAGCTCTCCCTCCCGCACAATCCGATTTCCCGCCATCAGTTTTTTTCTTTCTCAACCGACACTCTTCCCGGCGGATGCTTCAACCAGTAGTTTGAGAACCTTCATCATTACGGAGTCACTGGTGAGCATCATTTGTTTTGACGGCCATCATGATCGCCACCAACAACCGTCATCTCACGTATTATTCTCCAAACCGGGTTTTGTAGGAGATGGCTGCTGCCTCGACGTCATTTCTATGGAGGGACTCAGTGTCATCGAACAATGTAAGTTCGATATACCTTCCGCTCATCCTGATGGTCTTACCCGCTTGCAGGGTTCAAGGTTCTCTCCGAAGAGAGCACACAGCCGCTCCTTACAGCCTTTCTGCAACGTTTTACCCGAGTCATCCGCTTCTTCATCATCGTCCTGCAACAAATGGTCAGGGCCGACCCCATGACTGTTCTTCTGAGCCTGGCTGTCGGGGGTTCCACGCAGAGCCAGATGGAAGCCAAGCTTGCAAGTATGAATCTCAAATCGCCCGGACTCTAAGTAGTCAACCATGCCTGGTTTCCCATCAGCCCGCACCTTCAACACTAGCACCACGAACCGCCAATCGCTTGCCTTCGACACCTCTTCCTCTTTCCTATCTCCAGATACCGCCAATACTGTCGGCAACCCAAGCGACACCGCCGCTACCCTCGCCCAACAGCGTGCCAAACTCAAAACCGCTGGCAACGCTGCACATCGTATTTCCACGCCTGCGCTCGCCTCGAGCGGAGAGCGTGGGACTTGGGCTGGGGTCCTCGGCCAGGTCGCGGAGCGGGACAACTCCCCCACACAAGAGATATACGTTGAACCCAGGTCATTCCGTCCGCAGAGTACCGACTTTTCTGGTCTCTCCGCTGGCTCTGCCTTCCTCTCCTCGCTTCCCGATGGTGGCGGACTCGACAGGCTCTCCCCTGTCGTCGGCGACAGTTGGGCCAGCATGGTGAACACGCCGCTTCTCCCTATGTTCTAGAAGATGTCTTCCAACAACAACAACGGTCAAACAGTCGACTTCGCCGCGGCCAAGTTGAACGACTTGTACGGAAGCAGTAATGTCCCGCGCCTCGACGGTCCCGACAAGTTCCGCTGGCCCTCCAAGGGTCACGTAGGCGACAGCACCAGCGGCTCCAACAATGGGGTGACCAACAGCGGTGTGTATGGCGACGACGGCAACGACTGCGACCTTATCCAGGGTCACCACGCGCCTGGTATCGGTCGTGTCCAAAGTAGCTCTTCAAGGGGCCAGCGCAATGGCGGTGGCGGCACTTGGTCCGGTGCTCAAAGTCCCGCTCTCTCGAACACATTGGGTCGTTTCGGCGGAAGCGATGACAGAAGCAACGCGATGGCTGCGGCGCGTCAGCAAGCCGCGCTGGTAGGCCTCGGGATGGGCGGCGGCAGATTCAATCTCAGACTAGGCTCTCCTGGGCTGGCGGGGATCGTAACGGGCTCAATTTGGCGCAACTCGCGCAGCAGAATGGCATGGATCCGTTTAACATAAGTATGAATATGTTGAACCTGGCCGCGATGGGCGGCCTCCGGCAGTGTTGTGCCGGTCAGCGACTAGTCGCGACAGTCAGGATGACCGTCGGACCATGGGGGTCAGTGACCACAAACGACCGTGACTACTCCCACACCTACCTAAGTCACTACGGCTGACATAATTGGCAATGCGCGCGCGCAGTAAGTAGATACAAGACTTTGTAAATAGTAAAAGATTGAGCTAAATATGAAGCACACTGTCAAGAGTATGGTCAATCTCGATTTCAATGTCTTCCTCTCCTTGTGCATCCAAGTCAAGCAGCTCATAGAGCTCTAGCTCTTCATCCAGACTCCGAGACGCGCTACGTTCGTTAGCAGGAATCCAGGCTTGATTCTTGAAATCAAAAAGTTGGGCGATCGTGATCGAGATGCCCTCTGAGCCGTACATCTGTTCACCCCCGTCGTCCTTGTCGTCTCTGCTTGCCTGTCTACCAAACGAATCAGTCATGTCATTGAACGCGTTGCCTACCCCACTGGCAGATAACGCCTGTAGTTCTGGGTCGATATTTGTCGTGTCGTCCACTTCCATTTCCTCAGTAGGTGGAGGCGGAGCAGCGGACTCGGGGGGAGCACTTGATTTTCCAAAGAAGCGCTTCATGCGTTCTTTGGTGTCTTTATTGCACAAGTGCTCGTCCCGTATGTGCATCTTCAGTTCAGCAAGGGAGGTGAGCGTTTGAGTCCCTAGATGATTTCTGAGCTTTGTGAGGGTATTGCCAAACACGCTGAATAACCGCTCGCATGAGGCAGAGTTTGGGCAAATGGATAGGAGGTGTCGCGCGAGTTTGATGAGCGGTAGCGGGGAAATTTGAGCTCCAGTAATAGGGACCATTCCTCTGTAAACTCTGTCGGGATCGGGGGACACACCGCCAATCCGCGACTGGTCTCCAATGGTGACAATCACGTGCACCATGTGTGAAAATGAGCCCGAGGACGCAAAATAGTCTTCTATGTTGAGCAACAAGTCCCTGAGGTTTTGTTCCAGCACCGCTGTGGTCTCTGTGACAGAGAAGAAACATCGGTATAAGCGCTTCATAAGCGCAAAAACACCGGCGTGAGTTAGGAAGGGAAGAGTGGGGTCAAACGCGGATGTCTTGCTGAACGGGTTCAAAAGGACGGTGGCAATAATACATCTTGATCGGCTTTAGCCCACCGCTTCTCAATGCTGTCGAGAATAGCTGTACACCCAGGAACATTTGCGGGGTCCTGAGCCTTGTTGTCTTCGTAATATATTGAAAGGGACCCAAATGTAAGCAGGATTTGATCCAGACAACAGAACACCGCTTGGGCAACATTTGCAGCTCTTGTGAGAGGTTCGAGATGTGTCTTAAGGCTGTATTGAAATATATTAGACGGTGCTGTTCTTGAGTTAAATAAGTTTCGCACCGAGCTAACGAGTGCCAGAAACTGCCATCCTCGATGATCGCCACCATTTCCCGCGCCTTTCTTTTGTTTGACGCCGACAAGCCTGGGGAAACGAGAATACGTTGATTGGGTTGGGCCATTGCGTCACTATTTACAAGAGATGTGAGAGGATGGTGGAGCTGAAGTAGACACCTGAAAGCGAGGTAGTGTGCCGTCCACCTTGTTAAGACGGCGCGGATTACTGAGAGAGGTTGCATCCCACTTTGGACCTGGACATCTCGAAGGCGGGCGAGGACCTGAGTCTTGCTGCGCAGCCAACTGATGAGCTCACAGGCCATTTTGCTGTGCTTTGTATATACCGTCTCAACCTTAAAATAATCCCCAACTGTAACGCCGCCACTGGCGTGAGTCCGACTTGGACAGCGAAAGGGCGTTGACTACTCAGCGTGAGGACCTGAGTCTGGTCGATTTGGATACACACGGCCTCTTTGGTGCACGTGATCTCTGCAGGCACTAGGGCTAAGTCCACTAGGCGTATCTGATGCGCGACTTGCTCTATGAGAGTCAAGCGAAAGAGAGAGCGAACGACTGAGAAGAGGGAAAGGAATAGGAAGACAATGGCTATTGAAGAAGACCAGAATGGCGTACTCTGGTCTTCGTCCTCCTCTATTTATACATAAGGGGTATGGCTTTAAAGCTCCCCGTGAATCCGTACTACTAGTAGCGTTAATAGCTCGAACCCTACTATCACTATCCTAGTAATGAGTCATGCCACATCGGCAGTGATATCGTACTGCTGACCTGATACGAGAAGTCCATGACCATTACGACTTACTAAGGGAGTCATCACCACGTAGTAAAGCGTCCACTTCCGCAAACCGTAACATCACCCCCTTTCAGCTTGCGGACGCCCACGGCGCCGAGTGGGTCCCGATGCCCTCCCATCCAACCTTCCCTGCACCTCCGTAATGCATCCCACGTGTTAGCCATCTCGAAGCCGGAACTTGGAGGCGGGTCAACTCCCCTTGACTCCTCCTAGCGCCTGCGCCAAGGCGTGGAGCGCTGCTCCACCTCTCCGCCTCGTGCTTGTACGCTCGGTAGCGGGTAAGCTCTGCTTTGAGGCCGTGTCCTTGAGCTAGTTGACGGCGCGGTCGACGCGGTGCTGGTTGCTGTGCCCCCCCTACGAAGGCGTACATGTCCTCCGGCCTGTAATGGGGCTTCCCCGCTTCTCGCACCTGAGGCTCGGTGGTAGAGGGGCCGAGTGTATACCTTCTCGCTGTCGGCTAGGAGGGCGAGCACCTGGGGGTCCGGCCCACATGATGACTTGAATGAAGGTCGCTTGACGCGTGACCCCCCTGGGTGTCGGTAATCGGGTAGTGGACAAAGTCTTCGCCCCGGTTGTGTTTGTAGCCATGGGGTGGCTGTCCTCCGTTGCCGCCACCCAGGAAGCGCAGGCGGACTGCCGGGGTGCGGGCGCGTCCTCGACGTCGACCTTTACGTCGCCCCGGTACATGGGGCGCCCCATCGTGTCGCATGCGAATGGAGTTTCGCGTGGGTTGTCAGAGTCGGTGGCGGTAAGACTAGAAGGGCTGCTTCAGCTGGGGTAGTACTTCCCGCAGTGCGCCTTCTATGGCGTTGTACACTGCGCCTTCAGCATCGCGGTGAACCACTGCGTCGCAACGAGGAGCCTCGTTCTCCTTGTCGCTGCCAATCGACAGTTGATGATCGCGCCACTCGGCGGCCTCGTACCGCCAGTTGCGCTGGGCCATCCACGCTTCCAACTGCCAGCGTGCTCCTTCGTCTTGCCCTGCTTCCCCCGAACCTCGATACGTACGGGGAGGGGTTCGGGGCGATGCGTGCGTCGAGACCGCTCCGACAATTGCGCGAAGTTGGCTGTACTTCGCGGCGGAGTAGGGGACGGTGGAGACACGTCGTCCTTCGTGGTCGAAGAGCCAGTAGGTGGCGGGCTCGCTGG
>JAKELH010000466.1:0-59070 GCA_021525015.1 Lactarius pseudohatsudake | reverse complement strand
TTTTCTGTGCGATCGTCTCGTTGATCGCTTCTCCCCTGTCCGATGGTCATTGGTCCGCCGTTGTAAGTTCGCATCGACCAGTTAATAGAGGGTTCCCGAGCTTGGAACCACGGGATTCCAAGATGGCGCGACAAGATCCGAGATCGGTAACGAAGAAATCGAGGATAGACTTGCTTCTGCCATCTATAAGGTGAGTCGACACTTTTGTTCTAGCGCTCCTGCTGCGTTGATCGTTCCATCTGCGTTTCGAATGTCTACCTTTTCTGTAGATTCCGTGGTAAAGCCCAGAAGGCGAGCGGCGCATCGATCGATGAAGTTGCCGCTTGCTCCCGAGTCGAGAAGAGTAGCAGTTTCTGGTTTGTTCCTTCGACGTTGGCGCGATCGTTACTGATTGCTCCCTAACGCTTTGAATAGCATTGACCGCGAGGTCGTCTTCGTTTTCTCCCGCTTCGAGTAGGTAGCGCCGAGATGAGTTCGTGTCTAGCGGTGGAAGTCATATTAAGGACCGCGGCTCGTACGGTCTCATCGGTGAGCGATGTTGTTACTGGTGTCGTTGTTGTAATATCACCGGTTTGACGGTATTGATGCGCTGCGCATTAGGTGGCGAATTCCGTTTCTTAGGACAGTTCATCAGCAATCCCTGGGTTGCGCAAAAAATCCTTGTAGAGACTGGTAGCAACTGTAGAGACTGTAGCAACTGTAGATGGTTGTAGACTTTTGTAGTAGGCTGGTAAGAGACTGGGTAGTAAACTGTAGAGACTGTAGATGTTTGTAGACACCATAGTTGCTGGTAGTTGCTGGTAGTTGCTGGTAGTTGCTGGTAGTAGATGGTAGTAGATGGCTAGTTGCTGGTAGTTGCTGGTAGTAGATGGTAGTTGCTGGGTAGTAGATGGTAGTTGCTGGTAGGTGCTGGTAGTAGATGGGTATTTGCTGGTAGTTGCTGGTAGTAGATGGTAGTTGCTGGTAGTGCTGGTAGTAGATGGTAGTTGCTGGTAGTTGCTGGTAGTAGATGGTAGGTTGCTGGTAGTTGCTGTAGTTGCTGGTAGTAGATGGTAGAGACTTGGTAGCATTGTAGCAACCCTGGAATTTAAGCTACCAGATCAGCAATCCTTGGACCTCTACTATAGTTCTACAGTAGTTCTACAGTAGTGCTCATAGAGCCATAGTGACCCATAGGTGGTAGTAGCAACGTTATTGTTCTATGTAGTACTACCATAGTTCTACTGTAGTACCCAGGCCTGCTACCATAGTGGCTACTGTAACCCAGGCCTACTACTGGAGTGCTACTGTACCCAGGCCTACTACTGGAGTACTACTGTACTCAGGCCTACTACTGTAGCGCTACTGTACTCAGTCCTACTACTGTAGTGTTACTGTACTCGGGCCTACTACTGTAGTGCTACTGTAGTACCCAGGCCTACTACTGTAGTGCTACTGTACTCAGGCCTACTACTGTAGCACTACTGTACTCAGGCCTACTACTGTAGCACTACTGTACTCAGGCCTACTACTGTAGCGCTACTGTACTCAGTCCTACTACTGTAGCACTACTGTACTCAGTCCTACTACTGTAGTGTTACTGTACTCAGGCCTACTACTGTAGTGCTACTGTAGTACCCAGGTCTACTACTGTAGTGCTACTGTAGTACCCAGGTCTACTACTGTAGTGCTACTGTACTCAGGCCTACTACTGTAGCGCTACTGTACTCAGTCCTACTACTGTAGTACTACTGTAGTGCTACTGTAGTGCTACTGTATCTAGGCCTACTACTGTAGTTCTTCTGTACCCAGGCCCAGTACTACTGTAGAACTTACCATAGTTCTGGTAAGGTTAATGGGCGAAGCCGGGGGTAGTAAGCGGTCACGTGCAGGTGACCGCGAGAAGGTTAAGTCGATGTGGGGTACGAGCGCGAGCGAAAGCTATTCGCGTTGAGAGCAGACGGGGGAAAGACGAGTTGATACAAGGCTCTGTTACATTCTTTGGGCTCCTTTTGAGCCGTATTTATTAGTACAAGTACAATAATATGAGACGCTTTTTCAAAACGATCGAGAACGCGTGAGTAAGACGCTCGGGGAGTCGTATAGTAACTCGGGCAGACGCACAGACCATCGGGTACGATACCGAAGCACGGGATAGTTGCGCTTGCTTCCCATTCGTGGCTGCAAACCGTCCTTTAGACGGGAAGGGAAACACGCGGGGAACATTCGAGAGACTGAAGTCATAGCAATAGCACACATACATCATGGCTGCCTGAAGCAGCTTTCCGAGCCTGCAAATCGTAACGTAGTAGAATACCGTAGAACGCGCGAGAACGAGCGAGACGGAAACGTACATGCCCCTGAGGGGCCGGGTCCAAAAATTGAGTCGGGCTGATGAGCCCGAGGCCGAGCGTGGTACGCGCGGACGCTACCGCCGCTCGGACCTCCGGCGAAACGAATCCGCCACTCCCCCTCAAGCGCGACGTAGCCCGAGGGAGGAGATGTGAAAATTTGCCTTCCACTTGGGAAGGGCTTTCGTCAAGATGTCCGCGGTCATGTCTTCCGTCGGACAGTACACGAGTCGCAGCAGCGCCGCTCGCTACGATGTGACGAATGAAATGATATCGGATGTCGATGTGCTTGGTACGGGCGTGGTAGTTGTCGTCCGTAGCAAGTCGAAGAGCTGCTTGATTGTCGCAATAGAGTGTCGTGGGCGATTCAAGCTCGGGGAAGAGCTCGAATATGAGCTTCCGAAGCCAGATGGCTTCCTTTGCTGCGTGCGTTGCGGCAACGTACTCGGCCTCTGCTGTTGAGAGAGTGATCAGCTCCTGCTTCCGCGAACTCCAGGAGACAGCGCCGCCATTTAATTGGAAGACGTAGCCAGAGATAGCATGCCGGTGCTCCTGGGTAGCACCGTCAGCATCTGTGTACCCTATAACATCATGGCGTTCTCCGCCGTATGTCAGCTCAATATCGCGCGTTCCAGCCAAATACCGGAAGATGCGCTTCACCGCTTCCCAGTGAGCGATGCCCGGGTTATCGAGGAACCGGGAGAGCGTCGACACGGCGAAGCTGATGTCGGGGCGGGTCGCGACTGACGCATACATTAGCTTCCTATGGCCTCTCTGTACGGCGTCTTTTTCATCAACGCTGTTTCGGCGGGGCTTGTAGGAGAGTCGTTCCGGGAGTATAATCACTCCCGGCACCATGGGCGTGGCGTAAGGTTTGCGTCGACGAGGGCGAACCGGGCAAGAATAGAGTCGATGTAGGACTTCTGGGAGAGGGAAATGATTCGCGCTGAACGATCGCGTGTGACTTTGATACCTAGTAACCAGTGAACTGGTCCTAGATCAGTGAGCGCATAGCAATCGTTCAGTTTAGTTTTGTACTCAGCGATTAACTCTGCTGAGTCCCCGGTAATGATGCAATCGTCGACGTGAATGGCGAGGATAAGGCGATGGCCCTTGACGCGGCTGAAGAATACACCTGGGTCCGCCTGCGAAGTGCGGAAACCGAGGTCAGCGAGTGCGCGGGCAAGGGTGTCGTACCATCGTCTTCCCCGCCTGTTTCAGCCCATAGAGTGACTTCCGAAGCCGCTTGACCGAGTTCTCCTGCTGTGAGTCGTATCCCGGCGGGGGCTGCATGTAGATCTCTTCGTCTTCGCCGAGTTGGCCGTTGAGGTATGCGCCGTTGAAATCGAAAGACTCGATCTCCCAGTCGTTGCGCGCGGCAACTGCCAAGATAGTGCGAAAGCTAGAAAGTTTTGCGACGGGCGAGAAAGTGTCGAGGTAGTCAACGCCATAGACCTGAGTGAATCCGCGAGCTACCAGTCGCGCCTTGTACTTCTCGACGCTGCCGTCCGCCTTGCGTTTGATGCGATAAACCCACTTCGAGCCTACAACATTCTTGTTAGACGGACGCGGGACTGTATCCCAAGTTCCGGCTTGCTCGAGAGTGGCGAGCTCGCGATCCATGGCCTCCTTCCACCGGGGCCAGTCCGGCCGCGCCTGCGCTTCGCTGAGCGTCTTCGGGTCGCCGCCCGCCTCTTGTATGGCTGCGGTTATGAGGGCGTCATGATCTGCGGAATAGACGTAGTCAACCTCTTCAACTCTTCACCTGTGACGCCCTCTCCAGCAGCGAGGCGTTTGGCGTGGTCTGATAGCTTTGGCAGACGCTCAGACTTGCGCGTTGCCTGTGTCGCTTCGACACGCTTCTTCTTCTTCGGTGCGCGCGGCGTCCGTCTGGAGCTGGTGGGTTCTTCTTCATCTTTTTCATCGTCAGCTTCTTCTTCTTCCTCATCGCTGCCGGGTCCAGAGACCGGCTGAGGTGGAACGGTAGGTGGGAAGTAAGAAGTCGATTGTTGCTGTGGGGTGAATGGAAGAGCCGCAGGCCTCGCAAACGTGGGCCGGGGTGTGATAGTCACCGACTGGGGAACAGTGGGAATGATGGTGGCTGCCGGTACAAAAGGCGCCGTGGGTACTGTCGGTACTGCGGGAGGTGCCGCCGGTGCAGTTGATACTGCAGGAGGCGCCGTGGATGCAGTCGGTGCTGCGGGTGCCGTGGTGATAACATAACCGGGGGGAGGGGTGTAGACAGTGACAGTAATGGGCACGAACTTTATATTCCTCTCGACGGAAATAGTTTTCTTGCCGGGCCAATACACGCGGTGAGCGTGCGGACTGTCGCTGTCAAAACCGACCCAATGGGCTTCGTTAGCCCTCGCGTCTAGCTTGGAGCCCGTGTCGTCGTGGACCCAGACGCGTTGCCCCCACTCGGGCACTCCCCCTAGGTTAGGTTTCTCCCCATAAAGACGTTCAAACGGTGTGACATTACCTAGCACCCGTGTCGTCGTACGGTTCTTCAACCAAACAGCGAAGTTGATCGCTTCGCCCCACAAGTTCTTCGGCAGGTCGGCTCCATGCAGCATGGCACGCACGCGCTCGAGTAGGCGTCGGTTGAGTGACTCCGCAACACCGTTGTGCTGCGGCGTGTCGTGGGTGGTCAAACGACGTTCGGTGCCTTGCTCTTTCAAGAATTGAGTGAAGTCGCCGCCGGTGTACTCTCCACCGCGGTCAGACCGGAGTCGTTTGATGCGTGTGCCGTGCTGCGTCTGGGCCCATGCCGCATAAGTCTTGTAGGCCTCCAGAGTCTCGTCCTTAGAGCGTAGGAGTGCAAGTCGAGTGAAGCGGGTGTGATCGTCGGTAAAGGTGACATAATACTTGCGATTTCCTGCGCTCAAGAGAGGAGAGGGGCCCCATAGATCTGAGTGGATCTCATCGCCGAAAGCGCTAGCCAGAGGTGCAGATCGCTCCTTGCGAATAGTCTTGTGGGTTGCCTTAGCATATTCGCAGGAGTCGCAAAAGAGAGGAGAGCCATCATCGATTATCTGCAACCCAGTGACTGCGTTGGCGCGAATGAGGCTTCGGATTGTGTCAAGTGACACGTGCCCAAGCCTCCGATGGAGCGTGAGAATATTGATTTGCTCGAGAGCCGCGCCAGCCGATAACGCGTGCTCTACCTTGTACAAGCCGTTTCCCGATGAGGGAATGTCACCGACAATCCGATCGTCCTTCCCGATTTTGCAGTGATCGTCCTCAAAAGATACCGAGTAGCCGGCCTTAGCAATGCGCCCGATAGACACTACAGTGAGTCCAATTTGAGGCGTATACAGGGCGTCCTTCAACAGGACCAGGGTCAAGACATCCCCGTTCGGCACTTCGATCTTCAAGTCGCCGACTCCTTCAGCATAGAAGATGCGCTTGTCGGCAGCAGCAATAGGACGAGGGGGAATAGGCTGGTACGTCGTGAATTTGTTTCGAAATGGGGACATGTGACGAGAGGCTCCCGAGTCATAGAGCTCAGCTTCTATCGCAGTCTCTCCAGGCTTTTCTTCGGCCATCTTGTGCGGGCTTTGCGGCACTTCAGCGGTGCTCTCTTCATCAACAGCCTCGACGACGGCCCATGCCTCGATGTCTCCGCCTTGCTCGGCGGCAGCTGCGGCGCCATCTTTCGCGCCGGCTTTGTTCCTCGGCCCTTGGCCTTCCTTTCCGCCGCCCTTCGCCCAGCACTCGGTCTTGATATGACCTTTCTTGTGGCAATTGAAGCACTCCATGTCGCGCTTCTTCTTCTTCTGCTTTTGGGCTTCTGCGGCAAAGGCTTCAACTTGGGAGGACTTCGGCTTTGCCTTACGGAGAACGCGCTTGTCATACTCATCCGTGATGATGCGGATGACTGTCGCGGGAGTGATGGTGGTGGAGCTCATGTCGGCATTGGTGGTAATAATATTGACGTTGGCGTCGTATGATGAAGGTAGGGACCCCAGCAGCGTGTTTGTATACTGCTCGTCGCTGATGGTTTGTCCCATAGCCGCCAACTGCTCGCGAAAATTAGCGAGCGATTCAAAATGAGCGCGTACGTCGTCATCCTCTCCGCACTTCGTGTTCTGTAGTTTTCTCCCCAGGTCGATCAATAGGTTTCTCGTTCGCCCCTCGAAGATCTTCTTCAAGTCGTCCCATACGGACTTCGCATCGGCACCGCTTTTGATGCGGTTGAAGACACTGTCGGGCACGGACGCGACGATGAGCTGCCTAACCGCGGCTTCATCGACCTTCCAGCGCTGTTCGGGCTTCAAGCCCCCTATGTCGCCGGCATCCTTGTATGCCTGGGTCACAGTGGTGTCCGTCAGATGATCGGACCACCCGCGCGTATCGAGCGCATACTTCATGCGGTCTCGGTACGTTACCCAGTTCGACCCGTCGGCCGCTAACTTCATAACATTGATCTTGTACTCGTCGTTCATCACAGCAATACTCCTCGTGTCTCACAACAAAGGTAAGCGTTCGTATATTGATAGGGGCTCGTACTGATTAATGGGCAGCAGCAGGGCCCATAACCTGGTAAGGTTAATGGGCGAAGCCGGGGTAGTAAGCGGTCACGTGCAGGTGACCGCGAGAAGGTTAAGTCGATGTGGGGTACGAGCGCGAGCGAAAGCTATTCGCGTTGAGAGCAGACGGGGGAAAGACGAGTTGATACAAGGCTCTGTTACATTCTTTGGGCTCCTTTTGAGCCGTATTTATTAGTACAAGTACAATAATATGAGACGCTTTTTCAAAACGATCGAGAACGCGTGAGTAAGACGCTCGGGGAGTCGTATAGTAACTCGGGCAGACGCACAGACCATCGGGTACGATACCGAAGCACGGGATAGTTGCGCTTGCTTCCCATTCGTGGCTGCAAACCGTCCTTTAGACGGGAAGGGAAACGCGCGGGGAACATTCGAGAGACTGAAGTCATAGCAATAGCACACATACATCATGGCTGCCTGAAGCAGCTTTCCGAGCCTGCAAATCGTAACGTAGTAGAATACCGTAGAACGCGCGAGAACGAGCGAGACGGAAACGTACATGCCCCTGAGGGGCCGGGTCCAAAAATTGAGTCGGGCTGATGAGCCCGAGGCCGAGCGTGGTACGCGCGGACGCTACCGCCGCTCGGACCTCCGGCGAAACGAATCCGCCAAGTTCTACTGCTGCTGTACCTAGGCCATGATGTCATAGGCCTAGGTTCTTCCATAGTGTGTCCCTGCCAGTGGCACTAAGCCTACTGCTGCTGGCTGTCCTTTTGGGCTGCTTGGAGTCTCCACCATGTCCAGCAGTCTCTCCAGGCCATACTGCAGGTGCTCAGCAGTCTTGGTGGTTGGGTTTTGTAAATTTGTAACAGGGATAATGTTATGGCAGCTCAGAGCTGGCATTTCTATCTTTTGAAATAAAATAGCTAAAACTATGAAAATATTTAGGGACCTGTATTTTGAAGAAAGCTGAGGGATCCTCTGCCAACGTTAAGTGATCCGATCAACCATTCCTAAGTTATTTGACATTAGCTGAAGGGTATTAGGCTATTAGCTGACACCTTTGTCATGATCTTGCAACATCTTTGCTTTGGACTGACTCTCGACTCGTACTGACTTTGTGACTCAGTTGTGACTTGTTCGTGACTTGTTCCCGACTTGTTCCCCCCCTGTATGAACCTGTATTGAAGGATCTGCTTATCGGATCCTTCTAGCACCTTCTAGCATGTTCCAGAATGTTCTCAAATGTTCCAGACTAACCCTTAGCCCACCATACCCCGGACCCTGATGTGCTGGCACTTACTGCCAGCGAGACGTGTCACCCTCGACCCTGATGCGCTGTCGCCCTGTACCCTGACTAGTAGAGCAGTATATAAGGACCCAGTAGTTCACCTTGTATGCCTTGTTTTAGTCTTTTAACAACTAAGCACCATCTTGTCCTTTCCCCCTTTTCCACTGGCACTTGTGAACACCTCGCTCATTTGTTGTTGTGTGTGCCTGTGAGTCTGCTCCCTGGGTGGTAAGGCCTTGCGAGGCAGCCCACAGTAGTAGCAGGATGTGTGAGGTCTTCAACACGCGTCGGTTCGGCGAGTACACCAGAGCAGTTCCCCAACAGCAAGAACGATCCTGGTGTGATCGTAACAACCTTTCAGCTAATGCCAAATAGCTCAGGAACAGTTGATTAAATCGCTTAGAGTTGGCAGAGGAACTCTCGGCTTTTGAGAATTTCTACCTCCCCAAATATCTTCATATTTTTAGCTATTTTATTTCTTCAGATCCTAACAATACCAGTTTGAGCTGCTATAGCACTAGTCACTGAGCTGTTCAAATAAGTTGGAAACTACTGATCAGATCACTTAGGGTTGGCAGAGGACCCCTTGGCTCCTGATCTGGTCTAACTCCCTAAATATTTTCAAAATTTTATCTATTTTATTTCCTGAGATATCAGAACATCGGCTCAGCCCTGGCAGCAACACTAGATTGACTTAGAAAAAAAAATGGTGTGGACCACGGGCGACTTCCGGGCGGAAGTTTAATTTGTGGCGTGGGGAAGTGCGCCACTTGGCCGATTCAGACGTAACTTGTTCGAACTCGAACCCACCCTTCCTCCCCTTCCTTCCTCCCTTCCCTCGTGCGAATACGTCGCCTTCAAGTTGCACCCATTCTCACAATCTCGCAGCCACAGCTGAGTAATTTTTTTTTTATATCCTTTACCTCTGATCGGGCGGTCGCAGGACAGAGGCAGCCACGTCATCAGACCACCTCGGCGCCCCCACCTCACCCGTATGCACTGAAACCCACTGCCGCCGTCTCGCGGCTCTTGTTCTAAGGTGAGCTGTTTGTTCTTTTTCTTCTCATCCTCACTTTCCACCCAGGCGCAGCAACTCCGTCGTCACCTCAAAACCGCCGCACCCGCACCTGCCACCTCACCACCCCTTAAGAACCCGCCGTCTCGACGCGGCCGTCGTCCGCACCTCGACGTCGCTACGCCGCCGCCGCTTCGACACGGCTGCCACCCCCGGCTCCACCCAGCAACTCAGCGGTTGCCACGACGCGGCCGTCTCGTCACGACCCCTACCGCCGCCTCGACCGCCTCGTCACGACCACTATCACTACCTCGACCGCCACAACGCCGCCGCCGCCGCCACCTCGACAGCACTAACCCGGCCCCGCCCCAACACAACGCCATTCCCACTCGTCACCACCTCGTCTGCGCCGCCACCCACCTCGGCGACGTCAACCGGCACCCCGGCCCCACCTCGACAGGCACGCGACGGCGCCACGTACACTGGCGCCGTCTCGACTCGGCCGCTACTGCCACGTCGGCGCCGCTCAGATAAGTTCTCTATTTTTTTTTCTTTTTTTCTTTCTCATCTCAACAGGTACAGGACTCTGCCACCGCCGCTGCCCCGACATGGTCGCCACCGCCACTCCGATCCGCTACGACCCCCACCAACACCGCACGCCTCAACCACGCCCACCGGCGCCGTCCCGACTCGGCCCTCACTGCCACGCCCTGCGCCCACCCTGCCACCACACGCCGGCCCGCCACGCACGCCCCGCCACGGCGCCACTGCCACCTCAACACTGTTGCCGCTCCACCACCCTGTCGCTGCGGCATCTGGCTCCCATAGTGTATTGTTGTATTTGTAGTTGTGTATACTCATAAATATATATATTTAACCTTTATTCTGCATGAATATTGTCTGACTGAGAACTGACTATGAAATTATGGTAGACTACAGTAAGGCTATGGTAGTAGGCCTGGTACTACAGTAGAACTATGGTAGTAGGTTTTGTACTACAGTAGAACTACAGTAGCAGGCCTGGTACTACAGTAGAACTATGGTAGTAGGCCTGCTACTACAGTAGAACTGCAGTAGCAGGCCTGGTACTACAGTAGAACTATGGTAGTAGGCCTGGTACTACAGTAGAACTACAGTAGAACTACATACAACATAAATGTTGCTATGCTGCTACAGATGCTATGGAGCTACTGTAGCGCTACCGTAGCACTACATAGAGGATCATGGATTGCTGATGTTCATCGAAAGATGCCCCTGAACCATGCATCGAAAACATCTCCCTTCCTTCTGGCAACGTAACTTTTCTTCATCTGTGCGCTTCGTCTGCCATGCTGGTTTAGCTGAACCAGTTTGGATGTTATCGACGTCCATCGGGACGACCTGATCGTTGCGCGGAGATCTCTGGACCTTGGTTGGTAAGGTTTGTCCGATTTTTTGTTGGGTTGGCCTTCCCGTGCTGATATTGGCGATAGCATTGGCAATGGTAAGATATCTTTGTGATTCTTCGCGTGCCGCTTCGTGCCATTCAGCCATTGTCTTTGGCATCTTTTGTCGTCGGAGACAGCCGACAAGGAGCCCCTTTTTCAGTCCTCGTTGGAAGAATACGAGTGTTCCGTTGGCGTCGGGATCCCATTTGGCTGCCGTGGTGAGTCGATCGAAAGATGCAATATAAGCGTCCACATCGTCGCCTTGCATCACGAGGTTCATAAGTTGTTGATGAGCGTGCTGCTCGCTGAGTGTGTCGGTCCAGGTGTCTTTAAACGCTTTTTCGAACGTTGTCCAGAGATCCTCGTCTGTCTCTGCCTTCTTTGGTACAAGCGTCGTGACGCTTGCGTCGAGATCTTTACTGACTTTGTCTGCCCAATCGTCTACCGCGGGTCCGCGGATATAGGTTAGAGCGAGAGCGACACGACTGTACGGTGAGATCATCATTTTATGGTCTCGGTTTATTCGTTTATATTGAAGGAATTCCTGTAGGAATTGAACGCTTTTGGCCCTGTCGCCCGTAAATTCTTTTGGAGCGAGGCCCTTCAATGTTCCATTATCCGGAGGTGTCGTCATTGCGATGGAAGAAGTGGGTGCGACGGGGAGAGTTAGGTATGGAAGAGGTGCGGTTGCGGGTGGGAATTCAGCGATACGAGTGTGAGTAAGGACTTTCTTCTTTCCTTTCTTTGTAGATGAATCTGACGAGCTGTCGTCTGTGTCTTTAGTAGTCGGTTGATTTCGCCAAACGTGGATGTCGGGTGAGGCGGTATCAGCGAGCTGTAATCCCCACAAGAGCGGATTATCGATGCGATTTGTGTTATGCGTATACCACGAATCTTCGTGCGGGTAGACTTCGTACCACGCGTTCTCTGCTTCGAAATATTCAACGTCGACTGCTTGTTGATTTGCGACGACGACTCGATATCCTTGTGTGGGTTCCCAGAAGGTCCCACCTCCCGCAAGGTGATTAACGCTGGGAGTTGTCCTGTGTACTACGACGCGTCGTTCTGCAAGATCGGTTGGATCCTGCGAGGGTTCGATGTGCGCTCGATCGGCGACTCTCTTAGGTGTGAATAATGTCAACGACGTCGATGCCAGGACGTCTCTGAGTTCGTTGGTCTACGCGACGTGCGTAGGGTCGATAGATGGTCTAAGTTTGTTTTACGATCCAGCCGGATCGTTCGTGCCGTAGGGCTAAGGGTCGGGAACGTGAGTGACGATGATGATAGGGCAAAGGGGTACTTTGCCAGAGAATGGACAGAGACGAGAGGGACGCGTCGCTTCACTCGAGCTGAGCAAAGACTAGCTGGGATTTATCAAAACTTAGACAAGGCTACTACAGACACAATGACCTCGTATTTATACTCGTACAAACTGGTATTTACGTTGGCTATTTTCTGATATACGAGAACGCGTAAGCGTATGAGATCTGGGACGTGTCAGTCTTCTTCGCTGGCAGATTTCGCTGGCAAGCCACGTCACGTGTCACGTGATCGTGACAGGAAGCACCTAAACCTGGAAAACCCCTTGGACGCCGCCGTTTACACCTGCCTCACCTCCTGCTTTTACGCCTAGGCGAATTCACCGTGCCCACCATCGACAAGTTTCGCCCCAGCGCACATGTCACCCCCCGCAACCTCTCATACGACCAGGACTGCAACAGGCTCAAGGTCACGGTCCTCCACCTCCCCTCCACCAAGGCAGCTCCCACCGAAGGCGAAGACATCTTTTGGGCAACGCAGTCCGGCGCCTCTGACCCCACGGCGGCCCTCCAAAACCACCTCCTCATCAACCGACCCCCCAACATGTCCCACCTCTTCGCATACTGGGTCACGAACACGAGGTGACCACTCACCAAAGTGAAGTTCCTCGAGAGGGTGGGGAAGGCTGCGCGCGCCGCTGGCCTCAAGCCACTGCAGGGCCATGGCATCCATATCGGCTCCACGCTGGAGTACCTCCTCCGCGGCATGCCGTTTGACGTGATGAAGGCCAAAGGCCGTTGGGCCGGAGATTCTTTTCTACTATACTTGCGGAAGCACGCCATCATTATCGCTCCTTACATACAGGCCTCATCCGTCGTCAACGACGCGTTCATCCGCTACTCCATGCCCCCAGTGCATTAGACCACTCGGCATCACCGCCACCACTCTCCGCCCAGCAGAACACCTATACCCAGGGTAAGCAGCAACCCCTTGCCTCTTCCTAAGTTTGGGGGTGCCAAGTCTCACTCAATGCGTCATCATCATTCCTATCAGGTTGGGTGTCACAATCTCACCTCAGACACAAAATGCAGTTTTTTCGATTGAGAAGCACTTCGTGCTTCCACCCAGTCTCTACTAGCCCACCTCGTATCTACCTAATCACCTGCTCACATGTACATACTCTGCCCTCCCATTGTCTTCTGAGTAGGCCCGTCGGTTGTTAATACCACTGTAATACCACACCCCGTTTCTCTCTCAGGTCCCGTCCCCGTGCCTACGCGCCGGCTTCCCTCACCGCCTCACGCCGTGCCTCCTTCCACCGGCGCCGCACGGGTGCTCCCGCGGAAAGCCTAGGTAAGCGACTCGCAAAGATGATGTAATTCGGCCCGACGTTGCCGTGATTGCTCTCTCAGCGCGCCATCCTACGACCACTTCGGCATCCCCTTTACACTTAAAGAAACGCGTATATATTGCGATCCTATGTTTCCGCACCCGTACCAAACCCGACCCCTGGCCCAACCAAACCGTACCAGCACGAAAAGGTACCACCGCCAGAGCAGTCGTGGCTCACGCGCAAGCTGGAGCAATCACCGACGGCAATGAGAAGGTTTCTCAAGGTCTCGCTTGGGATATGGCAGCTCGCGCCAGGTTGCAGCCCGGCGCGCGCTGGCACTATATGAACAGCTGTGTGCTGGTCGTGCGGAGGAGGATCGCGAATTTTGGGCCCAAGGCACGTCGCCTTTTCCCAGGAGTGAATGACATGATTTTCTAATTCTCTGTTTTTGGAACAACAGAGTGTCATCTTCCCCCAACGTTCCAGTCATGGTTCATGGTGACGAACCTCCACATCTGGATGTTCACGACACGTCTACGCGCGCTCCCCGCACCACATGCCCTGGCGCACATCCAGGGGCTTATCGACCACTTCTTCCTTGACGCCGAAGACCGCATCCGCCAGGTTCTCCAGCCACAACCCCAACCACCAGGGCAAACACCTGCATCCACCGCTGAACCCACCACGGCACCCGCACGCCCAACGACTTTCTACGGCGCTTCCCCACCCCCAACACGCCACACGGCGGCGCCTCCGCCGCCCAGAAGCGCGGCCGTGCGCCTGAAGCGCTCGTCACGAAGCAGATGAAAATCTTCCGTGAGCAATGGGCCGGGCTCGGCGTCGCGCTGGACCTGGCGCTGGCCCAGAGCTCCGATGCCGAGCTGGCCGCGGCAATGTGGCGCAATCCGCTTGGCGCGCGCGGTGCGCAGGGCCTTGCTCTCGCGCTTGCGCCGACGTCGCCCGTGCCGGAGTTCCGGCGCGCGGTGAACCCGGGCGGTGCGGTGGCACGGTTGAGCGAGGCGGCGCGGGTGCGCGAGGAGACGCGCACGACGGCTCTGAGTGCATGATTTCGGCCCTGAGGAGCGTGACGCGTACGTCCAGTTCACCGAGAGATGCTCGTTCTCACGGTGTATATCCGCGCGGAGATCGCGCGCTTGCGGCGATCCCTGATGAGAAGATTATGGGCCTCAGCGAGGCGCTGGGGCGGGAGGCGGAAGGCGTGGCGCCGCCACACTTCGAAAAGATCGCAAGTGCGAAAGCACTTTTGGATGATCTGTTAGAGGATTCGTGGAGTAGTTGTGCGGGGAGGTAAAATATACGTATTTTTCGTACAAGACATGCTATTTCTGGACGCCGGCAGGTAGCAGAGTGATGCGCTGTAGTCTGGACTTGTACGCTTCTGTCTTACGAGTCCCTCAAGCGTCAAGCCCCGTCAGTTCTGGATATGAACTACTAAAATTCTTTAATCAGCTACCAATTCCTAGTCCCTTAGGACCTACCGAGGGTTGACGTCCGAGAAAACCTTCGCTAGAAACTACTACCCTAGGTGGACTTTCATCTGTAAAAGTGGAGGGCTGTCAAAAGCTGTCAGGGACCAGTCTGGACCGGTCCCTGACAGCTTTGACAGGTCCCTTTGCAGATGTTGTTTGACTTAGGGAACTCACGTTTCATTCCTACGGCAAGATACCACTCTTGGGACAAGATAATATTGACCCGACTAGGCGGCATCTATTCTCTCGGGCGGGATTCAATATCTTATGTGAGCCCATAGAAAGAACTCGGCGGCGCATGCGTCAGCTTTCTAACATCAGCGATTTCTTTCACTTCTTTCACTTCTATCTCCATCGAGTCCTACGCATTCGGTCCAAGTGCGACAGCGCATTCCTCTGCTTCCTGCCGGTTTCTAGAAGCAGAACTTCATTTTGGAACGTACGTGAGCTGGCTTCTTTGGTCTAGAAACCACGATATCTCTGGCGGCGGCGGCAATCACGTGGCGAGGGAGGTGTAACGGTGTACGAGGCAGAATGCGGCGCGGTGGAAGCGCGTTCAGGCTAGGGGCGACTTGCGAGGGTAGGAACACGGGTTCTAACAGTGAAATAGGTCTGAGGCACAAGGGGCAGGGAACCGAGGATCTTGCAGTCGAGTCCTGGCGGCCTTTTCCGGGTGGACAGCGAGCGACACGTCAAGAATGGGACAGGGCTCAAGCGCTCAAGATGCAATGATCTGCCGTTACATGTAGGTGCGCACGTCCCAACTGCCACCCTGAACAGGGTCCAGTCAGCGGCCTACCAGAAACCAAGGCTTCGTCGTGTCTGGCTTCTTTAAGAACGCCGGCCTTGGTATTCTGTTTTATGACATTTCTCGACCCTGGACTCTGCGTAAGCACCTCGTGGCATTTTTCTATCCACGATTTGCTCACATGATTGTTACCCCTATTTTTCGTCTCCATACGTTACGCCTAGACCCCTCCGGGAGGGTTCGCGCATAATTTACGCATAGGCTTTATTACGTCTCAAATGTCGCTCTGGCAACAACCGATTCGAACTATTGTCTTGGAATAAAATGGTTCCAAGAAACAAAGACTCAACAATGACTTACCTCACTGCGATACTGTTTACGCTCTCAGCGGGATTTTCCCTCATTGCTTTTCTATACTCTCGTCGTCGTAGCGGATCTCTCAGAGACCTCAGAGGACCAGCTTCATCTTCGTTTTGGTTAGGTATCGTACCCGAATTCTTCGCCGTGTGGACATCAGACAGACTTGATGGTTGGCAGGTAACGAGGCAGACATTCGATATCAGAATGAGGTAGGAGATTGCGAGTTCAAGTGGATGCGCGAATACGGCAGTGCGTGGCGTCGGACTGGATGCCTTGGCGTGAGTGCATGTTGCTCGGTATTTCCGGCTTGTTACTGAAGAGAATCATAGACAGATCGCTTGATGTTGGCGGACCCAAAGGCATTGAAGCACGTCCTGCACTCTGCTGGATATCATTACCCCAAGACGATAGACAGGGCCCAGGTTTCTAGAATGGCGACCGGAAATGGAATAGTTGCTGCAGAGGGTTTGCACTCCTTTGATTCAGTGTGGTTTCAATTGCAACTCATAAACACGACTGTACCACAGGCCGGGCTCATCACCGTCAGCGAAAGATTATAAGCCCGGCGTTTAGCACTCATCAGATACAATCCTTCCTTCCGTTGTTCCAAGGGACCGCGTCAAAGGTTTGACGTTTGGCAATCTACTCGTGGGATGCGTCATAATCCGATTGGATGTAGCTTGTTCAAAAGTGGAAAGAAGTCATCGCTGCCGACCCGTCTGGCCAGCCACTCGTGAACGTGGCGGCGTGGTTCTCACGCGCGTCACTCGACATTATTGGAGAAGGTCTTACCCGCTTTCTGCTACTGTGGCTGTAGCGTCGCGTACTGATCGCCAACCCAAAGCCGCCTTCGACCTCCAGTTCGGGTCGCTTGATAACTTAGCGAACCCCCTGGTGATTCGAAATGATAAAGAGTTGTAAGGCCAAAATCTTCATCTGCCCTCACGACTCAGGATGACACATGTCGCTAATCAATAGCGTCGACTCCATGCTCTACCCTTCTTGGTACGACCTCATCTTCAAGGAGACATGGAAGTACATCCCAGAACCACTGCTTGAATACATCCGCTACATACCCACGCGCGAGTATCGCGGATTGCGCTCCTGGATGGACAATATCCGCGTATTCTCTAAGGGATTGATCAAGCAGAGCATGGATAAAGGAGATGGGAACGACATCATGAGCGTTCTTCTGCGTGCGAACGGATCTTCCAACCCCAAGAACAAGATGGCTGATAATGAAATGGTCGACCAGATCGCGTGCGTCACTCGATGGTCATGTGGGTCTCGGTAGTATGCTGCTTACTGGTGTGCCGACGACAGCACGTTCATTTCTGCTGGGAATGAAACTTCTTCCAAAACCCTGACGTGGTACTTCTACGCAATTGCGAAACATCCCGAGGCACAGGTGCGCATCCGAGAAGAGATCGCACTTGTCCGTGCCAGAGCCGCCGGGGGGGAGTTTACCATCGCGGATCTCGACAGTATGGCATACACTCTGGCTACACTGAAGGTGGTGGTCGTCTTTACCTATTTATGTGTCCGTATTACCTCTGACGATGTGTAGGAGTCGATGAGGCTTGACCCCATCGTCTGGAACACTGCCAGGATAGCGAGTCGGGACGACATACTCCCGTTAGCTTTCCCAATCACAACCAGGTCGGGACAACAAATCACGTCAATTCCCATCAAGAAGGGGACGCCAATCGATATTTCTCCAGCCGTCTACAACAGGTGAATTTGATATCTCTTTGGGTAGGCTGGTAGCTGAACGGGAAAATAGGCTGCCGGATGTGTGGGGCGAAAATGCGAACGAGTGGAATCCAGAGCGGTTCCTAGACCCACTGAGGGGATTCAAGGAAGCGTCGTCCAACATTGGGGTCTTTGGCAGCTTGTGAGTATGGGTCCATCTCAACCGTACTTGACTGACGACCTGCTCCAGGATGAGCTTCTGTACGTAGTTGAAAGAGTGGTCCTATCAGGCGTCTTCTGATGCGCGAGATTTCTAGCGACGGGCACTCGTGGGTGCATCGGCTGGCAATTTGCGTAAGTATTGACCCTTGCACATAGTGCTGTCAGTCGATGGTTGAGGTTATTTGCAGGGTCCTTGAGATGCAGGTCATCATTTTGGCGCTCGTCGAGAATTTTGAATTTTCGCTTCCTCCTCAAAACGAGAAGACGAAGATTTATCGCAGGCCGAGTCACGTCATGTTACCCATGAGAGAGGGGCAGAAGGGAACTTGGATGGGTCTTCATATCAAGCCACTAAACTGACACAATGCAGTCAATGATATGTATTTGAGCCTTCGTGACTGTAGGAAACAGGTTGAAATCCGTCAAGCACGAAGACAAGAGCGGTTTTTTTTTCCGAATCCATTAGAGTGCGCCTTGGGGTACATGGCTCTATGTGTGGCTCTTTTACAACACGTTTCCTCTCCGTATCGTATGTACTTCCTCCATCCCAATGCTGTAGCCACTTAACAATAGAACAACAAGAAGAGGGTTAGACGATCATCATTCAATAACAGTCCTCTTATCTTGCTTCTTCTGGTCTTCCTTCTTGTTTTCAACAGTTTAGTATGATTTATCCTATACTCCGAGTCTAATGCCTGCCTAAAAGCGGCCTTTTGACCAAGACCTATAGGGGGTATCACCAACTCAACAATTGAAGGAGGCGTCTATTCCCTCATACGGGTATCTTATGCTAGGACTCTCACTTTGTGAAGTGCTGCACGTCCTGGTTCTGTAAACGTGTCGTCACGGGCGGTGCATAGTTGATAGACCCGACCTGAGAGCCCCGGTCGGTTGCCACCGTGCGTGGACCTTTGCCAGTGGTCACGTAAGCGATCTTGAGAGGTTCACGTTCATGGCTGGGCCGAAAACTTCATGGGCAGTGCTGATTATTCCCACGGTGCGCCCGACGACGGCGGCCGCCGTATGTCAGATGTTAGATTCGGTCCACATCTGGTCAGGTCCGAGTCTGGGGCTCAAGCTCAAGCGCTGGGCACTGAGTGCTGAGCGAACAGTCAGCATGTTTATCGGTCGACACTCTACGATTCCCCCAAGCGTCACAGGCTTATGGTCTACAAAAAGGTCGACTTCAGAAAACCTTCGCTGGAAACCACTACTTCACTAGCTGGGCTTTTTTTGACTGAGGGAATTCACGGCCGGCGGCGGACACAAATTGAACTCAGGGTTCGTTTATGATTCATACGGCAAGACCCCCCTTGGGAGAAGATAATATTGACTTATTGACCAGTTATTGACCTAACGCCGGGGCGATATCTATCCCATCGAGCTGGATATCCTAGGTGAGTCTATATGGAAGGACTCGGCGGCGCATGCGTTATCTTTCTAACATTAGCTATGTCATGGTGTTTCGCTTCTCAGGCTCCTGTCTCCACCGAACCCTCCACATTTGGTCCATATGCTTCTTAACTTCCTGCCGTTGTCCCGAAATAGAAGCTACTTTATTTGGGGCTTCATTAATTCAAAAACCAGGAATATCGAGGAACATATCCTCTATCTCTGGGGGCGGGGAAATCACGTGGCAAGGCCGGGGAGCTGTGACGACGTACGAGGCAGAGTGTAGCGCGTACGAGTTAGAGGCGACGTGCGAAGACAGAAAAACGTGTTCTGATAGTGGAGCCGGTCCACGGCACAAGGTGCAAGGTGCCGAGGATCTTACGATCGGATCCTAGCGGACTTCTCCTCCAGGCCGTTCTTTAAAACAAACAGCGAACAAAAAGGAACGACACAAGACCCATCAATGACTGCCCTCACTGCGATACTGTTTACGCTCTCAGCGGGATTTTCCCTCATTGCTCTTCTCTACTCTCGTCGTCGTAGCAGATCCCTCAGAGACCTCAGAGGGCCAGCTTCATCTTCGTTTTGGCTGGGTATGGTGCCCGAATTCTTCGCCACGTGGATATCAGACCAACTTGATGGTTGGCAGGTAATGAGGCCGACATTCGATACCAGAATGAGGTAGGAGATTGCGAGTTCAAGTGGATGCGCGAATATGGCAGTGCGTGGCGTCGGACTGGATGCCTTGGCGTGAGTGCATGCTGCTCGGTATCTCCGGTTTGTTACTGAACAGAATCATAGACAGATCGCTTAATGTTGGCGGACCCAAAGGCATTGAAACACATCCTACACTCTCCTGGATATCATTACCCCAAGACGATAGACAGGGCCCAGGTTTCTAGGATTGTGGGATTAGCTGCTGCTGAGGGTTTGCACTCCTTCTACTCAGAGTGGTTTCGGTGGCAACTTATAGACAAAACCATATTATAGGCCAGGCTCATCGCCGTCAAAGGAAGATCATGAACCCGGCGTTCAGCGCTCACCAGATGCAATCCTTCCTTCCGTTGTTCCACGGGACCGCGTCAAAGGTTTGACGTTTGGAAATCTACTCGGGGGAGACGCGTCACAATTTAATTGGATGTAGCTCGTTCAAAAGTGGAAAGAAGTAATCGCTGCCGACCCGTCTGGTCAGCCACTCGTGAACGTGGTGGGATGGTTCTCACGCGCGTCACTCGACATTATTGGAGAAGGTTTTCCCCGTCTTCTGCAGCTGTAGTGTCGCGTATTGACCGCCAACCCAAAGCCGGCTTCGACTTCCAGTTCGGGTCGCTTGATAACTTAGCGAACCCCCTGGTGATTCGAAGTGAGAAACAGATGTAAGGGCCGGAATATCTTTAGCCTGCCTTCACGATGACACACCTCGCTAATTAATAGCGTCGGCTCCACGCTCTACCCTTCTTGGTACGACCTCATCTTCAAGGAGACATGGAGGTACATCCCAGGACCACTGCTCGAATATGTCCGCTACATACCCACGCGCGAGTACCGCGGATTCCGCCCCTGGCTGGACAATGTCCGTGTATTCTCTAGGGGACTGATCAAGCAGAGCACGGATAAAGGAGATGGAAACGACATCATGAGCGTTATTCTGCGTGCGAACGGATCTTCCAACCCCAAGAACAAGATGACCGATGATGAAATGGTCGATCAGATCGCGTGCGTCACTCGATGGCCACATTGTATGTTGCGTTGCTTACTGGTATGCCCACAACAGCACGTTCATTTCTGCTGGGAATGAAACTTCCTCCAAAACCCTGACGTGGTACTTCTACGCAATTGCGAAACATCCCGAGGCACAGGCGCGCATCCGAGAAGAGATCGCACTTATCCGTGCCAGAGCCGCCGGAGAGCAGTTTACCATCGCGGATCTCGACAGTATGGCATACACTCTGGCTACACTGAAGGTGGTGGTCGACTTTACCTATTTCTGTGTCCGTATCACCTCTGACGATGTGTAGGAGTCGATGAGGCTCGATCCCATCATTTGGAACACTGCCAGGATAGCGAATCGGGACGATATACTCCCATTAGCTTTCCCAATCACAACCAAGTCAGGACAACAAATCACGTCGATTCCCATCAAGAAGGGGACGCCGATCGATATTTCTCCAGCTGTCTACAACCGGTAAATCTGATATCGCGTTGGGTAGGCTGGTGGCTGAACGGGGACATAGGCTGCCAGATGTGTGGGGCGAAGATGCGAACGAGTGGAATCCAGAGCGGTTCCTAGACCCACTGAGAGGATTCAAGGAAGCGTCGTCCAACATTGGGGTCTTTGGCAGCTTGTGAGTATGGGTCCATCTCAACCGTACTTGACTGACGACCTGCTACAGGATGAGCTTCTGTACGCACTTGAAAGGGTGGTCCTATCAGGCGTCTTCTGATCCAAGCTTTCTAGCGACGGGAACTCGTGGGTGCATCGGCTGGCAGTTCGCGTAAGTATTGACCCTTGCACATGGTGCTGTCAGTCGATGGTTGACGTTATTTGCAGGGTCCTTGAGATGCAAATCATCATTTTGGCGCTCGTAGAGAATTTCGAATTTAGGCTTCCTCCTCAAAACGAGAAGACGAGGATTTATCGCAGGCCGAGTCGCATCATGTTGCCCGTGCCAGAGAGGCAGGAGGAAACTTGGATGGGTCTTCATATCAAGCCACTAACCTGACGGAATCATGTACCAAGTTACAGGTACGTATTGTGGGCAGCGGCTTGCCCCGCCCGGCATGATCTTGTGTAATAATGCAGAAATATATTCAACGCTCTACTGGTACGTTTCGCTGGCAATGTAGTCTAAAGGATTCTGCGCCGCGAGGCGTACATGGATGGAGTCAAAAGAAAAAATTAAGAAAAGAGAGGTTGTTGTGTACAATCAACGTCATCGAATTTCGAGGTCTACAATAGGGACTCGTCAACAACCCGGGGACCAATGTATTCTGAACGCTTCTTCGGTAACAAGGTCACCCAGCGCTTTTCCTTGATTTCAAGAGCCTTCTTCCCGAAGTATCGCTCTGTTTCGAAGTTCCACTGGTCATTCGCTCGCACAAAGTTCCCGATCCCATCCAAATACCGCGCCAGCTCGGTATCCACTGGTTCACCGAATTTAGGGATCCCATTCTCATAATGATCCATAAACTTTGCCTCAAGCTCCTTGTGATAGTCGTGAACCCAGTTCATAGCACCTTGGATGTCGGTCTTGTGTTCGTGCATAACGATGGTGACGATGTTGTGGCCGTCATCGCCTCGTGCCTGCTCCACGTTGTATGAAGCAATATCCTGTGGCCAGCGCCGGACCGATTAGCCCAAGGAAGCGGCAGAAACTTGGCAACGTACATTGTCGAGTATGAGCATGTCAACAGCCCATGCAGTCATATCCTCGATGACAGGGTGTTCAACTACCTCATCGGGCAGATTCAGATCCAACTCGATCATGGAGAAAGCTGGTCTGCCGCCGATTGTATCTCTCCTGACCTCCAAGTACTCTTGGACGCTCCGGACGTACTTGTGACCCCGGTCCGCAGCTTCCTGAACCACGGCCTGAGCGTAAGCGTCAAAAACCTTGATGAACCGCTTTTGTGCCAGGGGACTGGTTGTCTTGATTGCGAGTTCCCAAAACCTCGAATCTGACATCAACTGATGGACATGCTACTATCGCGAATGTGACTTACTGTCTGGAAATTTCCCCGCCAATCCATTCGCCTTCAGGACGAGGGGTGTGTGGGTTGCGCAGAGCGTCCACCATAACATTGGCCATAGCCTGGACCTCGGCCTCGTTCCCCGTATCGGAAAACTCGTCGTAGACAAAGATCAGGTTTGCCAGGTCGCCACCGGTGCGTAGACGGGCTATGCACCAATAGTGAGCCGAGAGTTGCGTGTGGTATGGCTCGGACACTTACCCTTGTCGTGCCACGGGTACCCAAGAGATGCGAAGAGGACTAGCAATGAGTGAGTATATGAACATGATCCGAAACAATAGCCTCTCTTACTGAAATCACAGCGATCGTAAGCCTCCTGGGCTTTGGGACTAAACGCCCCAAAGCTTCTAATCCACGCCACAGCCGCTGCTTTGACCTCGCTATGGTGCGGATTGATACGACGGGGCCATTTCCAATTCTCTAAGGTTTTTGGAATGTAGTACCTCTCAGACATGGTATGAATGAATTTGACGAGTTGCGGCAAGTGATAGGCGAGGAGAGATATGGGGACTCGGATGAGGAGTTTGTTCGAAGGGTCGGTAGACCTCCTTTTAACTCTGCAGCATAGGCACCCTGGGCCCTTAAAAAGTTGATTACTGACCCAGCTCGGTTCTCAATGACAGAGTCAATGTCGCTGGGAGGCGAAGACTCATTTGGTCCAAAAAAAAAAAGAGGCGAAGACTCACCAGGAAGCCGACGATACGAATGTATGCTGTAGCCCTCGTGCAGCGCCAGAGATCCATCCTTGAGAGATTTATTCTCACTCGGGTAATAACATACTACAGTCAACTCTCTGATAACCATACCCCCTCGGGATAGGCCCGGGGATATGGTTATCGAGGTGTATGGGCGCAGAGACCAAGAAAAAGGTCACGTGTAGGAAAAATCTCACGACCGGAATTCCGTCATATTCGTCTCCGGGTTCGCATGCCAGCACTGAGTCCATCTTCGGTAGGAAAGGGTTGTGTAATGGCTAAGACGTAATGACATTGGGAGAGCGTCAGCACGCGTGTTGGGATTGCGTCCACTGGAGTGTCCTCCGTCATCCTGGCCAGTCTGGGCCCCTTCAAGTTCTCATGCCTATCTGTCCTCTATGACTACGACGAAAAATTATTCATATGTTGTCTTTCCGAGAAAGTGAGCCTCATCTGGTGGTTGAGAAGCTCTGAGACCTTGTCTGAGACTGCCGCTGCTGCACTCAGAGCGATGTGTGGATGCTGGATATGGGTTATTAACCCTCAAAAAGGCATGGGTTATTGTGTTTTCGAGGTGTATGTACTAGCGTGTGGACCTGTACTCCCCATGGTCACTTGAAGTGGAGAGTGCAGCGTAAGTATGGCTCAAGTACGTTGTCTGCGTATTTCAACTGTATCCCTGTTCACGTACCTCACTTGAGCTCGTGCCGCCGCCCGCTCTCCTCGGTGTGATGCTCTTCTGAGCCATGCATCTGCCACTCATATGCGCTCCGCCTCTGCTTCCAGCCTGGCTGTGACGCAGGAACTCACTAGTACTCACTGTTCGCGTCAGCGTCACCACGATTACGGGACCGAAAAACGGGAGCGTTGTGATTCAAACTCAAAACTTCTGCGAAGCTATCTCAATCTATGATTACATCTGCACCTACCGAGGGCGGCGGACAGTGGAAGGGTACAGTACAGGAATGCCGTTCAAAGCAAGAATAGAAGTCGAGAAGCACTGGCAACACAAGTCCAGTAAAAAAGTCTTAATTGACAGTCCGGAAATCGGGACCAAGACCAGGCCAAGCCACCAAGGTAGTGGATCCAAAGAAAAAAAGCCACCAAGGTAGGCCAAAAAATGACAATCATTGGCCGCACGGGGTCGTCAAGTCAAACCCCAGGTCAAAACTTGAGTCGGGATCTGAACACTCAGGGCTCTTTAACCTCCTTTTGTTTCCACTGCTGCTGCTGCGATTGGCTTTTTGTCGGCACCTGTACACGTGGCGGACGAAATGGTCGCTTCACATTCAAAAATGAGGCCGACGCCGACGAAGGCGCGTCATCCACAGTGCTCATCGAGCCCCCTGCGAAGATGACAACGACAGTTGTGATGTGGCGATCGTAGTTGTAGATGTAGATGCACTGCCGCTGCGCCATTTCAGGCGTCATCGGCCCGGCCGACCCGCCCGCACCTTTCCTCGCTGCTGCTCCTGCCGCTGCATCCATCGAAAGAGGTCGGGACGGGGTCGGGACAGGATGTTGTAGGTAGGCCGAGGCGAGAGGTGTAAGGGACGCAAGCGCGGCAGCAGATTTTAGTGGGCACGCGGGGTTGTGGTGGGGGATGGCGCAAGGGATGGCGGGTGATTGGAGCCGGGCAGGTGTCGAGGGTGGCAGCGTGCCCGAGACACTGTCACGCGCTGTGTCACGCTCTTTGCTCGAATTGACCAGGAGTCGCCCCAGGATTACGAGCCCGCGTACGCGTCAGGTTCAACGTCCAATGTGGGTACGTCGTCCGCGTCCGAGTCTGTGAGGGCGGCGTTGCCAACCGCTTGTGACGGAGAGTCCTTCGGTGGTAACGGGGTGACTTGAAGAGCACGTCATTCTGCGAGTGGTTCTGGACGTATGCGAGGGCGCGGGAGCGCATGGTACGCACGGAACCCACTCGGGAGGAAGGAAGGGATCATCGGAAGTCGTGGTCGCAGTGAATGAAGAGGAGATTGGCCCGGCGGTGGAGCTAGAGCAGGACGCTTGCTTATAGATCGTGAAGCCGACCTGTGCACAACGAACTCGTCAAACGGCAGGGAAGGGGGGAGGAAAGGGAGAAAAAGGATGGACAGGCATGAAGACAGAACCCACGATGGCGAGGCAGCAGTGACGACGCGACTTTCTTCCATCGCAGCACAGGCCGATTGAGAGTTTTGCCACTGGATGTGAACTGTAGGGGACGAGAGAGATCTTTGGACAGTGTTCTTCTGCAAGCTTCACGCATCATGTCTTGTGTGATCGACATTCATAGGTAGTTCCATTGGTGATTGACATCCCTCAAGACGTGTGGATTGTTGAGGGTGCAGGGAACTCGGAGCGCTTGCAGTCGAAGGGGCCGTTTCTGCTCTGCGCGCTCATTGGGTGCACCTTTTTAAAAATACCATTACTGTAAAGTGCGTCTTGGGGGTTCATATAATATGCCTTCCGATCTCCTGTAAAGACCGTAGGATTCGTGGCATCGACCAGGGAGACAGGAGGACCTCGCGCGAGGGATCAATCACATGACGAGAAATGTCTCGACCGCCCCGGTTCCCGTGCGACCTCAGTTGGGTCCAACTTGGGTCCAACACTCCATGACCAAGTACTTTATTTAATTCTAAAATTTTCAGTGATATTCAGCTACGGCGACCGAACAGCAGACTTTCTAGTGATCGGCTCCGTATTATTTTGGCGAACAAGAACGCGGTGACCAGCTATGGTAGACTTTTCCTTTTCCCGGCGCTTCAGGCAAGGTCTCAAAAGACAAACGACCAAGCAAACGACCCTCTGTACGTCCCCACCATGTCTCTCCATGTCTTCGCTGCTTCTTTCACCCTTCCCAGCCGTGCCACTATCTCGCTTGATTCCTTTCTGAGGCATACTCCTGCCCTACTTGTGGGCGTTGTTGTCCTTCTTGCTGTCCGCTACGCCAGGAGCCCATGGCGCAGTCTTCCCCCCGGACCCAGGGGACTCCCTATTATCGGGCATGCTCACCTATTCCGCGACAAGTCCTGGATGTACAGACAGGACTGTAAGCGCTTTGGTTCGTTAAACTTTTTTTTTTTCCCGAGTGGACTCGTAATCAGAGGCAAAAACCAGGAGACATGATGTACTTGAATGCCTTTGGGCAGCCTGTTCTCGTTTTGCAAAGTCTCAAGGCCGCGTTCGAACTCCTCGAAAAGCGTGCAAATATTTCTTCTGATCGCCCTCGCTTCATTGTTGCCGATGAAATCCTCTGCGGTGGCTTATTCAGTGCCGCTATGATATACGGTGACTTGTCGGTCCCCTCGTTTCTTCCGATGAGTCGGGAGTAATGTGCTTGCCCACAGATGGCGTCGCACTCGCCGCGCCGCACACGAAGGGCTCACGAAACTGGCAGTCCGCGACTATCACCCGATCCTCCGTAAAGAGGCCACTCTTCTTTCTTCCGCAATCCTGGACGACCAAGGTGCCCTCGAACTGCACTTTCAGCGCTCTTCCGCCTCTGCAATCCTGTCCATCTTATACGACTACCCCACCCTTGAGCATAATGACGACGAAACCCTCAAGCGGATCCACACGTTCATTGGCCGCGTGTCCGAGGCCGCTTCTCCCGGCGCATATCTCGTCGAGTTGCTCCCTTGGATGATGCACATCCCAGAGACGTACGCGTTCACACACTGTCACGCTTTTCTCACCGACCGTTCAACGGTTGTGTCTTTAGCTTCGCAAAGTGGAAACGAGAAGGGAGGAAGCATTTTAGGGAACATACGAACATGTTCAATGGACTACTGAATGCCGTGCGTGGCGACGTCGTGGGTGGAACAAGTCTTCGAGTTGATGGTTCTAATGCTCACATCTGGGTCTGCAAAAGTCTAAAGGATCCGAGAGACCAAGTATGAGTGCAACGCTCATAAAGAATTCCGACCGAAATGGTCTCTCCGGTGAGGAAATGGCTTGGCTAATTGGAACACTCTAGTGTGTATCATTTGTAACCTTGACCTTAAGCCGTTGTTCACTGACCTTCTCACCAAGTACCGCTGGTGCAGAAACGACCGCTACCTGCCTTATCTTGGTGGGCGCTTGCCATGGTTGCCCATCCGGAAGTACAGAAACGTGCACAAGCAGAGCTCGACGCCGTCGTCGGGCGCGCGCGTCCCCCGACTTTCTCGGATGTTTCCGGTCTGCAGTATATACAGGCCATAGTCAAAGAGACCCTCCGTTGGCGTCCTTCCCTCGCACTTGGCATCCCCCACAACACGACTGAGGACATCTGGTACGACGGCGTGTTCATTCCCAAAGGGACCACGTGCATCTCGAATCTTTGGCAGTGCCACCACGACCCCGCGTTCTACGGCGACGATGCCGCCAAGTTCAACCCCGAGAGGTTCCTGGACGCCAATGGCAGGTTGACTTCGGGGCCTGCGGAGACGCGCGACGAGGGGCACAGTGCCTATGGTTTTGGCAGGCGTGCCTGCGTGGGGAAACACGTCGCTAATGACTCCCTTTTCATCACTATAGCCACGGTGCTATGGGCCGCGAACCTCGAGCGCGTCCGCGACGAAAACGGGAAGGAGGTCACTCCGGATACAGATGCGTTTGTGGATACCGGAATGGTCGTGTAAGTTGCAGATCTCTCTTTGCTACCCGTAGAAGATTGAATCGTGCTTTGAAGCCGGCCGCTCACGTACTGGTTTGATGTCACCCCTCGGTTCCCTGAGGCACGTTCGATACTTGCAGAGGAGAGCGAGTTGCTCAAAGCGTGAGGTGATGCCTACTGATGGATAGCACGCAATTTTATCATCGGTGTGCTTGTCACGGAATAGAGGGGTTGTATGATACTCCAGACCTTAGACTTTTTTTTTCGATTATGTTTCCGTGCACGCGCCTTGAGCTTGAGGTTCAGAACCTGTGTCTTATGCGTCGACTATTTCTCTCCATTCCATCAATAACCTCCTCGCTCTCAGAGCAGGACCTTATATCTTTTATCTTGGCCATTAAATTGACTGTTGTATGGCGCTGTGCGGCAAAAGGCCACCACTGTTGTACAACCAGAATTGCTCCTGCGAAAAAGGTCGGATTGCTTATTCCTTCAGCCAAAGTGTCGTTTTGATGAGAGGAATAAATCCCTGAAACGTTTGTCAATATACTCAAAACTAAGGGAGTTGTTCTTTTTGATGGGTCAATTCCACGGATTCCACGACAAGACCCATCATGGGGGGGACAGGGCTCAAGCTCAAGGTCCAATGGTCTGCAAGGTGTTACATGTAGGTGCGCGGCACTACCACCCTGAACAGGGTCCAGTCAGCGGCCTACCAGAAAGCCAAGATTTATCGCAGGCCGAGTCACGTCATGTTGCCCATGAGAGAGGGGCAGAAGGGAACTTGGATGGGTCTTCTTATCAAGCCACTACTGATAATGTAGTAGATCTTTGTACTTTAATTGAGCCTCCGTGATTGTAGAAAACAGGTCGAAATCCATCAAGCATGAAGACAAGAAGAGGGTCGGACAATTGATCTCGGTCTAATCCAATAAAATGGTCCTCTTATTTTGTCTCTTCTGGTCTTCCTTCTGGTTTAGTTCGTCTATAAGAATATTTATGCTATACTCCAATCTGATGCTTGCCTAAAAGGGGGCCTTTTAACCAAGATCGATATGGGGTATCACCGAAACAATTGAATGAGGCATCTATTCCCCCATGTGGGTATCTTACGCTAGGATTCTCACGTTGTGAAGTGCTGTGGGTTCTGTTTCCGTAAACGTTTCGTCACGGGCGGTTGCATTGATAGACCTGAGAGCCTCTGTCTTGGTCCTGGGAGTCGCGCTATGTTGCGACCCCTGGTCACGTAAGCGATCTTGAGAGCGCGCTGCGCTGTTCGTGCTGGCAACTTGAATCAGTACTTAATCAGTGCCAATCACAGGAAAGGGCGAAAAGTGAGGATCACTCTTGGGATCACTTCATGGGCGTTTATCATATTGGTACTGATTCAGCGAGGCCAAATTCTGGCGATCTTTCCTGAGCGCCGTACTGTATGCTAGATCTCAGATACCAGGTCCATTCTCTTGTCCATCTCCGAGTCTGGGACTCAAGCGCTCAAGCGGGCGCTGAGCGCTGAGCGCCGAGTGAACAGTCCTGCATGCTTATCAGCCATGTCGTTTAACTTACAAGCTTTGATTCACCGCTCACCAGTCACCTGCCACTTTACGGGCGGTGTGGCTGTCTGTCATTCCGAGTCATGGGCACATAGGCACATGATGCATTAGCATTTAGCAGTGCGAATGTTCCCGCAAAGCGTGCAAGTCCATCGCTGTCACCGTCATCAGCACTACGCCGTCGTCTCCCCAGCTGATGTCGACCCCTCCCTCGAACTTCAAAGCAATCCTTGATGCTGCCTTGAGCGACTACAAGAAAAAGACTGGAAAAGAACTTCTAGACCACCCTCTAGCTACCGAGCTGCAACGCCGTGACACTGTCGATGCCGTCCTAGCCATACTTCAAGATCAAGCCAAGGACTTTCAGCAGTTCAAGGACGGCGACCAGAGGTTGATGAAGTCGATCGGCCCATTGACCCGAGTCCTCTTCGCATTTTCTGGGACGCTCGGCGTGGGTGACGTTGGCCTGGTACTAGTCATATTCGTGGCGACTCGACGTGTATTCTGACGCTATTGCACAGGCGTTCCCCCCCGTAAAAGGGGTCATTGCTGGAATTGGTGTCCTTCTTGCCGTCCGTTCTTCGCCTTTGTTCAAGTTTTCTGTGGACCCTTTTAATGCCGAAAATTGTAGGCAGCAAAAGATGTGAGAGCGAGCCACGATGCGCTCGTCGAACTCTTTGAGCGCATCGAGAACCCCTTCAAGCGCCTCGGGGATTATACCCAGGTTTCGTTGACCACGGAAATGGCGGAAGTATTTGTGAAGATCATGGCTGAGGTACTCTCTATCCTCTCCATTACGACGAAAGAGGTGAAGCGATGGCGAGCAAGTGAGTGTTTTCTTTGCCAGTGGTATATGGCCCATTTTAACTCTAATGCGTGACCAGAAATATATTTCAGGAGGCTTTTGGGAAGGACAGATATTGAGGATGCGCTCAAAATGCTAGATAGCCTGATAGAGGAGCAGATCCGGATGGCGACAACTCAGGCTACGAAGGCCACTAGTGAGCTCAAAGACGGTGAGCATCCCCGCCGACCTGGTCACCTGTGTTGTGATAGACCTTTGTCCGTCTAGATGTCAAGACAGTCAGCTTGGCCGTGGCGAACATAGATGGGATAACGTGTTCGTGATCTGCTACTTCTATGGCCTGCGTTGTGAACACTGAACTCGGCCGCAGGGGACCAGAAAGGACCAGATGTTCCGAAAATGGTTTTCTCCGCCGGACCCGTCGACGAACCACGACACTGCGTGTGGAGTCTACTGCAACGTACCATCCATGTGGTTCTTCGGAGACAGCGTATTTAATGATTGGATGTCAAGTGGGTCCCTGCTGTGGGTCCACGGAAGATGTGCGTTCCCATCATATTACTGCGGCTCAACTCCTGATACATATGGCTTCCCTATCTGCGTAGCGGGCTCGGGGAAGACCATTCTTTGGTTCGTCATTTCCTGATTGTTGTCACCGGTAGCAGCACTTATGTTGACCACAAGCTCCGCCATCATACAACACATTACGAAATTGCGCGACGCCGGACAGGCCACCCTGGCGTATTACTACTTCGATTTTCGAGACAAGGAAAAGCAAAATGTCCGCAACTTTGTTACGTCTGTCCTGGTCCAGCTTTCGGAATCCTCGAACGCTTGTCGCGAGATAATCCACCGTCTTTATTCGGCGCACGGGAATGGCACGCGACAGCCCAGCAATGGCGCCTTGACGGACTGTTTGAAGGAAATGCTCACAGTCGCTGCCGAACACCCAGTTTTCATCATCATAGACTCACTCGACGAATGTCCCGACTCCTCCGAGATTCCAACCCCACGAGAGGCAATCCTCGACGTTGTGAAGGACCTTTCTCACCCGCACCATCCAAATTTGCGTTTTTGTGTTACTAGTCGCCCGGAGGTCGACGTCCAAACCAAAATGAAGCCACTAGCCATTAGTGCGGTTTCACTTCACGGACAAAGTGGAAGGAAGAGAGATATTGCTAACTACGTGAACTCTGTCGTGTCCTTGGACGAGAAATCGAGGGAGTGGCGTGACGAAGATAAGAAACTGGTTGTCGAGGAGCTCTCTGAGAAAGCGGACGGAATGTAAGGGTGTTTCTTCATTCTCAGCGATAAGTTCTCTTATAATGTATCGCGCAGGTTCCAATGGGTACTCTATCAGCTCGAGGCGCTGCGGCGCTCTGTCCAATCAGATGTGCGAAGAGTACTCGAACAGTTACCAAAGACCTTGGACGAGACTTACGAACGCGTGTTGAAGGATATCGGCGAGAACAACCGAGAACACGCTCGTCGTCTCCTTCACTGCCTCGCGGTTTCCGTCCGACCTCTTCGTGTCGAGGAGCTGGCCGAAATCCTATCATTTGACTTTGACGGGGCCCAGGGAGGCATCCCGACATTCCAGGCAGATCGGCGACCGAAGAACCAAGAAGAGGCTGTACGGTCCATATGTTCAAGTCTGATCACCGTCGTCAATGAAGGGGGGTCCCGGGTGGTGCAATTCTCTCACTTATCCATCAGAGAATTCTTGACGTCGAACCATCTCGCGTCCTCCACCGGAGATATCTCCCGATTTCACATTCTTCCCACACCAGCGCACACCATCTTCGCGCAAGTCTGTCTCGGATTTCTTCTCTACTTGGAAAGCCACATCGACGACGAGAGTTTTAAGCGCTTTCCTCTCGCTAAATACGCGGCTCAATACTGGGTTGCGCATGCCCAATTCGAGGACGTCGCATCAAGCGTGGAGGTCGGGTTGAGGTCCCTCTTTGACCCGGATAAACCACATTTTACTGCGTGGGTCAGGACATACGATCTGGACCCGCTGTCAGACGGGAAGTTGCAGCCGGAGATGCCCAATCCTCTTTACTATTCCGCGCTTTGTGGGTTTCCCGACCTAGCTAGGCACCTCGCCACCAAATACCCCCAGCATGTCAACGCTACTGGTGGCTTCTACGAGTTTCCGCTGGTTGCAGCGCTCTGCAGAAAAAACCTCCGGGTTGCGGAGGTCCTACTCGAGCACGGTGGAACCGTTGATGTTCGGGGAAGGGGGAAAAATACTGTCCTTCACAGAATAATACGGCTTAACGAAGGGACCATCGACGCGACGCGATTCCTTCTTGAACGTGGCGCAGATGTGAACGCTCGACGGGAAGATCTTTTGACACCGCTTCATCTGGCAGTAGACATTGGAGAGCTCGAGGTAGCACGGATACTACTTGAGCACCATGCCGACGTCGATTCTCAGAGCGATGAAGGCTTGGCTCCATTGCACCTGTTGTCGAGACAGGAAATGTCCCCGCGCGAAGAAAATGGACCCACTCTCGCGACGTTATTACTGGAGAACGGCGCGAACGTGAACATGCGATCCAAGGACAACGCGACCCCACTGCATTTGGCATCCTACAATAAGAAGCTCGAGATCGTACGGGTGCTGCTCGACCATGGCGCAAACGCCGATGCGGAGAACGACAAGGGAAGGAGGCCATCGCAGGAAGTTTTCAGAGTCATCAATAGCTCCCCAGAAGATGATGTCGCTGTTGCACTGCTATTGCTGGAGCGCGGCGCAGAAGCATATGCACGAGACAAGTATCACGTGACCGCGTCAGAGTTGGCCTTCTGCTTTGGGGAGCAGAAGATCTGGCAGGTTCTGCTCGGCAACCATGGCGACCGGGATCGAGCCAAATTTCGCCTGTGGTTAAAAGGTGAATATTCTCACTCCTATGGCATGACCCCGGCGTCACACATTTTTGTTCGCAGCGGACGGTAACGCACAAGACAAGTACGAGACAATCCTGTTGCATTCCGCATGCTACTATGGGAGGCTTGAGACGGCGCAAGTGCTGCTCAACGAAGACGTTAAAGTGGACGCGAAGAACCACTGGGGCGATACGGCATTGCACGTAATTTCACGAGGCAAACATGATTCGCAAGATGGCGTCGGTGTGGCACAGCTATTATTGGAGCGCGGAGGGGACGTGAACACAGAAAATAACGACCGCAGGACCCCGTTAGGTACTGCGTCTTACTTTGGGAGGCTTGATATCGCACAGGTGCTTCTCGAGCACGGTGCAAAAGCGAACGCGGAGGACAAATTACTCAGGACTCCATTACACCAAGTCTCGTGTGGCGAATATGATTCCCAGGAAAGTGGCACCCGCATCGCACAGCTATTACTGGATCATGGCGTAGATTTAAACACATCAGATAAATACCACTGGACACCGTTGCAACTCGCATCCTTCAATGGAAAGCCCGGGATTGCACAGATCCTTCTCGACCGCGGTGCAAACGCGAACACCAAGAACGACTTGGACGAGACCCCGTTGCACGTAATGTCACGAGGTAAATTTGACTCTCAAGATGGGCCCCGCGTCGCACAGCTACTACTTGATCGCGGTGCGGACGTGAACGCACGACAGTAAGGACCACTGCACCCCATTACATGGGATATCCCGCTCTGGGAAGGCCCGATATCGCACGGGTTCTTCTCGACCACGGTGCGAATGCGAACGCGGAGGACAACTTCCTCAGGACTCCGCTGCACGTAGTGTCAATAGGCGAGTATGAATCCCAAGAAGACTGGTGCCCGCATTGCACAGCTTTTACTGGAGCGCGGCGTAGATGTGAACGCCCGAGACAGGGGTCGTGAAACACCACTTCATTTGGCTTCCGCCTGTGGCAGGCTCGAGATTGCCCGTGTGCTCCTCGATCCATGCCACTGTGAAGAACGATCAAGGCCAGACGCCATCGCACCAAGGCCTAGAAGGTGAATATTCCCCCCTCCAGAGTAGCCTTCGCGTTGCCGACATTTTTCTAGAGCGCGGCGTAGATGTGAACGCACAACGAAGGGACCAGTGGACTCCGTTGCATCTTGCGTCCTTCACTGGTAGGCTAGATATCGCAAGGGTGCTTCTCGATCACGGTGCGAAAGCAAATACTGAGGACAACCTCCTCAAGACCCCACTACACCACGTGGCAGAAGGCAAATATGAATCTCAAGAAGATGGCACCCGCATTGCACGTCTATTACTGGAGCACGGTGCGGACGTAAATGCCCGCGATATCAACCATGGAACTCCACTCCATTCGGCATCCTCCTGGGGAAAACTCGAGATCGCGCGGATGCTTCTTGAACGCGCAGCCGTGAAGGACGACCGGAGCCAGAACCCATCGCACCTGGCCTCAGAAGGTGAATGTTGCACCCAAAAATAATATTCGTGATATTGACACATGTTCCTAGAGCGCGGCGTAGATGTGAACGCGCACAGAAAGGATCACTGTACTTCGTTACACCTTGCTTCTCACTGTGGGAATCCCGAGGTCGCGCGGGTGCTTATTGACCATGGCGCGAATGTAAACGCGGAGGACAATAACCTCAGAACCCCGTTGCACCATCTGGTGGAAGGACATTATGAATCTCAAGAAGCTGGCGTCCGCCTTTTACGGCTATTACTGGAGTGCGGCGTAGACGCAAATGCCCAAGACATGAATCGCGCGACCCCACTTCATTTGGCATCCGTTAATGGGAGGCTGGAGATCGTACGGGTGCTTCTTGAACACGCCACCATGAAGAATTACCGCGGCCAGAACTCATCGCACCTGGGCTTAGAAGGTGGATCTTACCCCCCAAGATAAATTTCCTTTTTAACGACATTTTTTTTCCTAGAGCGCGGTGTGGAGGTGAACGCACGAAGGATGGACGACTGGACCCCGTTGCATCTAGCATCATACCATGGAAGGCTCGAGATCGTACGGGTGCTTCTCGACCACGGTGCATCAGCGAACGCCGAGAATAACCAGGGAGAAACCCCACTATATCTAGTTTCACGAGGCGTTTACGACTCCCAAGATGATGGCATCTGTATCGCACAGCTATTGCTGGAGCGCGGCGGGGATGCGAACGCCCAACGCAAGGACAACTGGACTCCCCTACACGCCGCGTCTTATTTTGGACGGCCCGGGATCGTACGGATACTTCTCGACCACGGTGCAGAAACAAACGCCGAGAACCGCCAGGGCAAGAACTCGTTGGACCAAGTGTCACGAGGCGAATATGGATCCCAAGAAGCTGGCGCCCGTGTTGCGCAGTTATTACTCGAGCGTGGCGTGGGCGTAAACGCATCAGACAAGGACCACTGGACCCCGTTACATTCTGCGTCATACTATGGGAGGTTCGAGATCGTGCGGGTACTTCTAGATCATGGTGCAAACGTGAACGCCGAGAACCACGAGGGCGAAACACCATTGGAGTTAGTGTCACGAGGCAAGTACAACTCCGAAGGCGACGGTGTCCGTATCACACAGTTATTACTGGATCGCGGTGCGGATGTGAAGGCCCAACCGAAGGGACAGTGGACACCCTTAAACTGGGCATCGTATTATGGGCGGCCCGATATCGTACGGCTACTTGTCGACCATGGCGCAACAGTGAACTTGAATGCAGAGAAAAGTCTCCTCAGAACCCCGTTGCACGACGTGTCACGAGGCGAATACAAGTCCCAAGACGATGGTGCCCGCGTCGCGCAGATATTACTAGAGCGCGGTGCGGACGTAAACACCCAAGACATAAATCGCGAGACCCCACTCCATTTTGCGTCCGCTTCTGGTAGGCTTGAGATCGCGCGGGTGCTTCTCAACCACGGTGCAATAGCGAAAACGGAGAATTACGACAGCGAGACTCCTTTGCACGCAATATCACGAGGCCAACACGACGCCCAAGATAGTACCCGCCTTACACGGTTATTAATGGAACACGGCGTGGATGCGAACGCACCAGACAAGGACCAGGATACTCCGTTGCATTATGCATGCCTCTTTGGGACGCCCGATATTGCACAGGAACTTCTCGATCACGGTGCTATAGCGACCGCGGAGAATGGCAAACGCGAGACTCCGTTGCACGTAATATCTCAAGGCGAACACGAACCCCAGGACGGTGTCCGCCTTGCGCGGCTACTACTGGAGCACGGGGCAGACGTGAACACATCAGACACAAACGAGGACACCCCGTTACATTCCGCATGCTACAATGGGAGGCTCAATATCGCTCGGCTGCTTCTCACCCACGGTGCAGCAGCGAACGCCGAGAATAACCTGGGCGAGTCTCCGTTGCACGTAATATCACGAGGCAACCCTTTCTCCGAAGATGGCGCACGTATTGCGCGACTACTATTAGAGCATGGCGTGGATGTGAACATACAAGACAAGGTCCACCGGACTCCATTACATGCTGCGTCTCTCTGTGGGAGTATCAACATCGTACAGGTGCTCCTCGACCACGGCGCAACAGCGAACGCGAAGGACGATTATGATTGTACCCCTTTGCACCTCTTGTCGCAATACGGTGGTAACTCAGAAGAACGAGGCCTCGGTGTTGCACGGCTGCTACTGGAGAATGGCGCGGACATCCACGCGCTCGATGTGAACCATCTAACCCCTTTAGATTATTCATCGCGCCGTGGGTGGCACAAGATGGCACAGGTTCTTCTCGGACATGGTGCGATTTATTCATTTTTCAATTACGTGTGCATACGTTAACGCAATACCAATCCACAGAAACCAAGGGCAAGCTCGCGTAGGGCCAATTTTCAAAGAGGTAGTTTACACTGTCGATACGCGCCGAGGCGCCAGAAATAGCTCTTCATAAAATAACATGGAACTTCTTTCGATAAGCCATGAGCGTGCCGTCGTCCCAACGGAATATTTCGCTCTTCACGCAGAATCGCAAAAGATTAAAAGGGGCAGAATAAGCAGAGGTGAACATCGGTTTGTATATAACAGCAACAGCTCAACGAACATCTTGCTGCAAGGACTGGCCAAGGACGTGGCAGATCTTGGTTACGTACCAGATGTTCGGGGTCATACTAAGGGTCATATACCGGTCGTACTCGAGCGCTATGGCATGGTGGCAAAGGACCACCATTCGAGTCTAGTAGGAACCAGTAAGCGATTATAGTATTGCCGTAAACCATTTCGTTCTTGGTGAATTGAACAAATCGTTGTAGAATATAAAAGCAAAAAGTTTCCCAAGAGAACATATAAGGAAAAAGATACTTGCATTGTCCGGGAATCGAACCCGGGGCGGGTCGAATGGGCAAAGAATGGCAACGACCCAGGTTACCACTACCCCAACAATGCGTTGATGGAGTTTCAAGGCGCCACTTCATGCACTCAGGTCAAGGACCTGGCTGAAGTGCCCGCTGCGCAAGCCTCCCCCCCTCTGGACTGCAATACGCCCTTTGACAAGGTTACACCAGTAGCGCATCGGAGTTCCCAGAGACAAGAGTGCAAAGTACAGCCATTACGCATGCGATTCCATTGGCACGTGATCCACTATGAGCAAGCAATCAAAGTGAGCAATCGTTTATGAGCACCCATTCTCATCGCGATCGGAAATGCAAGCAGACTTTGCTACGATACACGGAAACTTCCTTTTCGGAGATAAGAACAGAAAGGGAACTTTCGGGAACTGAGATGAACCAGCAAGTCAATGAAGGAGGAACACACAAAGAATCTGCGATCCGGACGCATACATCGACTGAAGGATCCAAAGCCGTCGAGAGCCCACCAATTCTACTCTTCCCCCAAAGGCACGTTGGGGGGGTCAGGGACACTCGTGGAATGTAGGCTTAGCTGTGATACCTCATCTGTAAATGGTGCGGCCAGATTCAACAGCGAGGCGAAGAGTGAACGGAATTACCCAGGAAAATAGCAAGAGCGGGGCCAGATAAGACAAAAAGGAATTCCCACACCCGGAGAGCATGCGCGGACGCGATAGCGGCGATACGTACCGAGGGGTGAATCGGTGACCGAAGCCTGGGGTAGTGGTAAAACCAAGAATGTCGAATGAGTCTGGAACTGATCTAGGTTTATAGGTTACTACTCACATTTTCTAGAGAATATAGACGACTTCGGACGTCTTCAAGTTGAAATCGCCACCGCTGAAAGGTCCTACCGTAATCATGACCCTCTAATGTCACGCTTCTACAACTCGAAACCTTGCTCGAAATGAAACATCAAGTTTGAAATTTAAAGCTCGAATAACTTACAGAACATTGGAGCTGACCAACAATATAGAAATAAAGAGCACCATGCCCATCTAGTGGCAAAGAATTGGTCTCGCCTTGCGGTGTCAGGCCATATCAGGTCAAATTGCAATGTCGTGACCATTTTGGTGACTACAACAGTTGATGAACGAGGTGCATATAAAATTAGAGCAAAGCAAAGGCTTAATTGCAGGAAGGAGTCACGGTTTAGATCGAGGAGTCACCCATCCCACGTCCCGCGAATCCCGTGGAGTTCCCGTGGGCGCTTGGTCACGGTACGCGATGGTGGGAATTGTGCGGATCTCGCTTCGAGCGCTCCAGGAACAAGTCACGGTAGGGAACGCTAGAACCAGTATCTCCCCGCCCCGCCCCTCCTTCGCGCATCCCCGACCCCACGCCCCACTTTGATAATCCACTCCATGACCACTCCCATGACCCTATACGGCCACTTGCCTGAGGTTTTTGGGGCCCATCATTTATTGTTTTTCAGCCACGACAGCCAGGTGACCCACAGATCGCCCATGGTGAACTTCCTCGGTTCGCCTTCCACAACCGCTGGTCGTTGTTCGCGATGCTTGACCCTTTTCCCCATAGAGGCCGGACGACAAAATAGCGTCAGAACCAGGGGTCAAGTGAGGGGTCCACGAGCAAAAGCGTGGTTCTGTTAATAAGTAGGTATTAGTGTGCTACCTGCACATAGCGTAAGGTGGTATGTGTTGCTAGTACCCACATCATATGCCCGGCATTCCGGATATTGACGGAGAAACCACCGAGTAAGAGGATGGCGGTGGAATTATCCGACACAGCAAGCGACTTTCGAACAGAGATGACCATTTCCTTCCACCACCGACCTCTCAGCACTCAGATATTGACTCGGAACTAGGAGAATAGCCCTACCTTTAGGTTCTTCAAAATCTTCTCGGCTCGACCATTCCATCAAATCTCGGCTAATGTGTTTCTGAATCGGGGAACGGCTGGAACATGCTCGCATTCTTTGCACCACTGACTCGGATCTCGGAACAGGATGGCGTCAGCGCACGGCAGCGTGCCGATTTCTAGCATCTACCGTACATGCACAGAAAAACACTTTGCGCTTTCGGAAACCAAGCTTCTGTAAATGGCACAGATCATCACTTGACCACTACACGAGACCCTTGAGGTCGTGACTCACAGGCACAAGTCAACTCACATTGGACGATTATATCGTCCACTGCGCAGAATGCCCCTTAAAACATCGCTGTTACCACCCCAATGCTACAATTTTCGAACACTGTATTGCAAGCGTCGTATTTCTGTTGTCCTTTGCCTGGATCCCTGAGCAAAAATCGTCTGAACGACATGGAGTGAAAGCGATGACTAGAAATCAACACTAGCATGTCAATGTCTGCAAATAATTGCTCGGTCTCACATAGCTCTATGAGCACAAGACTTGGGTTCTGACCGATTCAGTTATGGCCGATACTTCGGCGATAGGCGATATGGACAGTGAGTCAGGCGCGCCACCAGGTAAACGTCTATGCCTACCTCCGAAGTTTATGGCAAGTGGTGCGACCCTCGCATGGAAATTTCCTTCTTTGTTTGGAGCTGAACCTACCTTATTTGCTGCTAAATTCCGCGCGCCCCATGTTTGTCGAATGGCAAATCCGGCTAGAATATCATGGGCGTAGCCGCGTAAGCTCACTCATCGTGCTTGTCTTGTGCCGGTCGGTCGATGCACCCCGCTTCTGTCCATCTAAGATAAGTATCTGAACATAGGAGGACAGCCATACGCAATTTATACGCTTTGGTCAGTCATCGTGGTCACTGGTCAGCTACCAATCTGAATCTCGGGGCTTGCCGTTGTGTGAGCTATGTGGGCTGTTCCGCACCAACACAGATGCAAGCTCGTCTCCCCTCCAAATGACACTCCAGAAGCACTATAATTCGTAGTTGACGTGAGACGTAATGATGCGACGGGAGAGAAAGGGCCGTTTTGTCCTTTGGCTTCGCGTAAGCTGGTACCGCGGCCCCCCCGCTCCCATGGAAGCACTTCCATTTCCTGAAGGAGTGTCCTTGGCTTGGTGCCGCAACACTGCATGCTCTTGCCGTCCTACGCGTCCCGGAAATTTAGCGCTACATGAGGTATGGGGCCCTTCTCTGTATCGCGATGCTTGTCGCTTCTGACGCCACATCGACTAGGTGCTCACGGATCTCTAATCGCCGATAGCACCCTTCAGCAAGCTCCTCAAGGACTATAAAGAGGGGGGAGGGGACAAGGTCGGTCTTGCAGTATCTCCAGATCCAGCCAGATGAGCATCCTACTTTTCCTAGCTTGTGTCCTTGCGGCGGTGACTGCATACTACATCACTTATGTCTACCTTCGTGGCCGAAACTCGTTCTTGAGGAAGCTTCAAGGGCCAGAATCGCCGTCATTTTTGCTTGGTGACTATCCCAACCACATACACCTGCCTCGTCTGAATGTAGATCCCAGGAAATGAGTCCCAACTTCGTTACCAAAACGAAGTTGGAGAACACGAATTTAAATGGATGCACCGATATGGTACCGCATGGCGTAGAACCGGGCCACTTGGGGTAAGCTTGTTTGAAGATTAGTGGGTGTTTCAGCTTACGTTAGACCCCACTCGAAGGTAAACTATCTTTCAGTGGCAGATCCGAAGGCACTTCAGTATATTCTCCACTCATCGGGGTATCGTTTTTCTAAGGGAAAAGAAGTCACAAAAGTCATCGAGTTAATAGTCGGACAAGGAGTCATCTGGGCTCACGGTTCGCAAGTCTTTTGGCTTCCCGCTTCCATCGCACTGGCACTCACATACACTTCCCAGGCACGGCCCATCGACGCCAAAGGAAAATCATGACACCAGCATTCTTTGCCTCCCAACTCAGAACATTCCTTCCCTTATTCCAAGGTATGGCTTCGAAGGTTAGATATCTCGTTGATATCTCGTTGGCACACGCACAACCCAAAAGTGATCCGCGATCTTTGACAGCTCGTACAGAAGTGGACAGACGAGGTCATTTCCCCGGACCCAACTGGGCAGCCACTCATTAATGTGACCCCCTGGCTTTCACGCACAACCCTAGATATCATTGGTGAAGGTTAGTGAGGTGTTGTAACGGCGTCTCGTTTCTCAAACCATATGCAGCCGGTTTTGACTACCATTTTGGCTCCCTGGACAACGAAAAGACGACACTGGGAAAACATTACGAGAATTTGTTGTGAGATTCTCATATGTTTTCTCGATGTTTTGTTGGGTAATAACCATGTGACAGTCTTGACAGTACACTGTACCCGTCGCGCTTGGATCTAGTGTTCAAGGCGCTGTGGCACTACATCCCACAGCCTATACTCCACTTCGTCCGCTACTTGCCCTCTCGCGAGTACCGCCGGTTCCGCCTATATTCGGATTATATTCGCAGCTTTGCGCGAGGTCTGATAGAGGAGAGCATTGTAAAAGGTGATGGGAAAGACTTGATGAGCGTTCTCCTGCGCGCAAATTTGTCTTCAGATCCCAAGAGCAAGATGTCTGAGGATGAGACCATTGCCCAGATATCGTGCGTTCTGACTTTGATGATCTCGATATCCCTTTGATTCATACGCACTCCCGAGTACAGTACGCTTCTCCTTGCCGGGCACGATACCACCTCCAACACAATGACCTGGTTCCTCTGGGAGATTTCAAAGCACCCTGAATCCCAAGATCGCATCCGCGCAGAGATCGAGGCTGTCCGTGCACAGAATGGCGGAGAATGCCTCTCACCTGCGGATTTCGACAGCATGGTATATACGCAGGCAGCCTTGAAGGTGATATCGTGTCACGCACGCAACAAGGTGCAAGTGTCTAATCATCGACTTCACTCACTTAGGAGTCGATGAGACTGCACCCCATCATCTGGATGCTGCGCAGAATAGCGGAACGAGACGACGTGATTCCATTGGCCTTCCCCATCACCACGCGGTCCGGAGAGCAAGTCTCATCTATCCCAGTCGGGAAGGGCACACCTATCGACATCCTCATTGGAGCATATAATCGGTAAGCGTAGGCGTTTCGTGATAGTATCAGACACTCGACCGATAATTGGCTGGTAGTTTGCCTGAGATTTGGGGACAAGACGCCGATGAGTGGAACCCTGACCGGTTTCTTAACATCGACAAGACGAAGCAGACGACTGTGGGTCTGTTCGCCAACTTGTGAGTACAATCCCAGTGCAAAAGTTACGAATCGGATCTGACGGGTCTCAACCCATCGAAAAGGTTGAACTTTTGTAAGCATAATTAATATGTGACTTCCTCTTGGGTCTTCGTACTGATCCATCGAGCAGCGGGCGGCCTCCATGGTTGCATCGGCTGGCGATTCGCGTGAGCACATCGCTTCGTACCGGTGCTCCCCGCACGTGCGAGCTGACGTCAAAACTAACCCACCGCAGTATACTCGAAATACAGGTTATCACGACGACGCTTCTGGAGAACTTTGCGTTCTCCCTCCCTCCTCAAAGTGAAAAGACACGGATCTACCGCAAGCCCAGCGGGATAATGATACCTATGGTGGAAAGCGAGGAGGGAAGTTGGATGGGGCTGATTGTCAAGGCGTTGAAGTGAATATATATCTTCTATCTGAACGAGAATCTCGGTAATCCTTTTCTTATTACATCCTTTGTACTTGTGGACTCTAAATATCGACAATAAAGCGTTCTGAAGCGATCATAGTGTCTGCAATTCATGCCGATCTCCTTTGAAGGACTCGGAGGAGTACGAATGTTATGAACGGAGATCAGAATAGAATATGCTCGAAGCAAAGAGATGGAGAAGTTGTCTTGCAGACTGACAAGGTGGCAGAAACGCAACCCTCCGGGACTCGCGATAAGCATATGCGCCCTCTCAGTGGAACTGCGCTGCGCACGCAATAATGAAAAAACGGAACCGTCTGCTACAGGCTACTGCAGATGGACGACACTTTCCATCGTCGAAGACACCCGCCTAAACGAAGGTGACACATCACAATCGAACTCGCGGGTAAGTTTAGTCCCCCGTAAAACACGGGCGCCGCGCCCCCTCAAAGACGCCAAAACAGGCAGTCGGGGACGAGGAACGGGACCCAGCAGACTCGTGACCAGCCTGTATATGAGGAATCATTGAGGATCGATATCGCAGATTTACCCTTCATATACAGACGGTTACCGGTCTAGGGACCCAGAACCATTGATAATTGACAGCCCGTCATCCCACCTCTTTTGACATGCCATGATCATATGATCGTCGGAGAAGAATGCAGTGCGCTAGTGCAGCACCACCGGTCCTCCGCGTGTCACGCGGACAGCGGAGCCCTGACCTGACCTCCTTCTCGAACAAAAAAAAACTCCTAAAAGAAAATGAGGTGGAGACGCCGAAGCGTGGACTTGCAGATAAACGCGAAAGGGTCGCGGGATTGCGAAATGACAGGCGCGACAGGGAAGGTGTCACCGAAAGCTGCGTGTGGGGGTGAGCCCCCGAAACTCTAGAATCGAAGATACGCTTTACAAAACACCAGATTGTTCTTTCGCCCCGGCGACGGATCAACCTAGGCCGAAGTACAGAGAATGGAAAAGTAACGATCGGAAATTCGAACAGCCACACAAAGCAAAAATTAGGGTGATGAGCGGGAACTGGATCCGGCTAGTACAGTAAGTTGAAGCAGTGTTGTACGTATTGCTTACGCGCGACCCCATCGTCCGGCAACTCAAGTCGTGCGAGAGTCGAGTCAGTCGACTAGTTGAGGCAATTGAGTCGAGGCGTCAATGGAATCCCATGTTGCTATACAGTAATAATTTTTTACTACAGATCTGCTGTGGACAAAAAGCATGGAGGAAGGAATGGTGCCTTCGCGTCAAGTTCGTCGCTGTAAAGGAACATCGGGTGGCGTGCTTGGCGGCTGCGCTGGCGCAACGCCCCATTCGGGCAAGCCCTTTGGCCGCTCGATGCGTTTCGGTTCCCAATCCTCCTCGCTCGTCGCACTCAGTTTCTACACGGGGCAGACCAAAAAAAATAAAATTGTAAGGGACATTCCAGAAGGGTGGTGGATAATGGGGAGAACTGACGAAATATTCTTCCCGGACGTCAAACTTCTTCCGGTTCTTGTCGAGACCCAGCTCCTGCTCGCGGCTCATCTAACCATAGAGGGCGCCATGAATGGGGGCGAAAAGAGTGGGGGTGAGGCGCCGCACCTGGGTGACCTTCTGGCTATGGAGGTCGTATCGCGTTTGGGCGAAGGTCTGCAAGCCAAACGATGCGCCGACCATAACGAGGAGAAACGGGATACCGAATAGTACAGGGTATCTTTTCAGCCGTGTGTGAAGAGGTGACTTGTTCAACGGTTTGGACGCAAATGTAGGCATCGTTGTGCGTGGTGTGTATCGTTCTATACTAACTTAGGGAACGGAGCACCGGACCGGCTTTCTTATAAGCTTCACAATGAGGGCTGCAGAATTAGACTCCCGAGAATGAGATTATAAAGTTCGAATGTTCAACACATGCGGAAGCCAATTACAAGATTGGGGTACAAGTAAGAGATACACAAGGCGAGGTGAGGTTGCACGTGGTAGGGCCAAACTCTTGGACAGACCTTGCAAAAGAAAGAAAGAATGGAGAAGAAGTCGAAATAGAAAAAAATATGTGGGAAAATATGTACGAACTGTAACGAACTGGTACTCCAAAGAACGACTGTGCCTGCCTCTGCCCGTGCACACGCACGCGCTACCCCCGCTCCAGTCGTCCAACGACACCCTCCGCCTCTCCCCGGGCTTGCCCAAGCTTGGGATCAATCGCCGAAGCGACCGCGGCGGCGGCGGCAGTTGCAGCAGCGACAGCAGCCTTGGGCGACTGCTCCGCACCGAGATGTGGGTCGATCCCGTCCGCAGGCGCACTGGGCTGGGGCGGTGCGAACGAGCGGAACGGGGACGGTGCGACGAGCGAGCGGTGGAAGCGCGCGCGGAAGTCGTTCGCCTGCGGTGGCTGGTTCGGGTCCGTCGGGGGGAAGGGCGGCGGGGCCACCTGCGCGTCGCCCATGTCGACGGTGGCCGCGAACGGGGCTGGCGGGGGCGGGACCTCGCCGAGCGGGTGGCCGTCGGGGGGCTTGCCCGCGCCCACCGCGGCCTGCGCCTGATGGGCATAATGTATCCGGCGCTGCGAAGGGGTGAGCGTGAGCGAGCAGGTTCGCGGGTATTGTGGCGCGGACTGAGATGTACCTGGTGATCCCATTGGTCCCAGGCCTGCGCGATGATCGGCTCGAGGGACGCGAGCTCCTCGTTGGTCATGGAGAGGGTGCGGAGAATGTGCTGCTTGAGAAGCGGCGCGCACGAGAAGGAGAGCAGTAGCGTCGACGCGAACGTCTGGCCGCCGTGGTGACCGGGTGGAAACGCCGGGTCGGGCTGGCCGGGAAGCGGTTGCTGGCCCAAGTCGTGTTGCAGCGCGCCAAATGGCGCGCCCTCGGTCGCGATGCGGTATTGCATGTCCTCGAGGCCCTGCACGCCAAGTTCGTTGCCCATGTCGAGTCCGAGCTCACGCAGCTTTTTCTGCTTCACAAGCGCGCGGTGCTTGCGTTGTCGTTCCCGCGCGGCGGACCGTACACGCTCGCGACGTGAGAGCTCTGCGGCGGAGAGCTCGTTGGTAGTGGGTGCAAAGGGTTCAGTGATCGGTGGAAGGGCGGACTGGGCGGGAGCCGTCGGGAGAGGCTGTTGAGGGTGCGTGACGGCGGCGATGACAGGAGGCGGGGGGTGTTGTTGCGGGGGCTGCTGGGCGGCTGCAATACCTACGAGATCGTTTTGTAGGTTGGCGTTGCGATCACGTTCGCGTTTCCGTCTTTGCCGCTCTGCGGCCTTTTCCCTCTTATGTCGCTGGCTGGGGGACTCATTTTCACGAGAACGCTTTCCTGACGACGTTGGCATTGTTGAAAGCGTATTCTGCGGTGTTGAGGGCTGTAATGCAGGGTCCATGTGAGGTGGCAAGGAAATTTATTCGGAACCCCTGGCAAGAGTCCGGTCACAGACTCGCTGATAGATGAGCTTGTTCAGGGCTTTTGGCTTGGAAGGGGCGTCGAACGGGGTGACAAGGTCGTGACGGATGAGTGACGGTGAAAAGGTCAATCCGTGTCACATTGCCCTTTATACCCAGCGACATGCCGTAAGCATAAGCACAGCCACACCCCACCACTCTACTATTTGTACATAGCCTACGTCTATAATTACCGTCTTCCCTATTTCTTAACCATACTCTCTCTTCCTGGCCCCACTCCTATCCATTCTATCGGTGTCTTTAGATATTCTTCGATGAATGATATGTACTTCCTGCAATTCTCTGGAAAGTCTTCGTACGACGACACGGCCGCAATTGACGTCTTCCAGCCAGGAAGTGTGACGTATGAAACCTCTACTTTTCCCAGAGTCTCTAAATTTGCTGCGTCCCGAGTGAGCACGCGACGGCCATAAAGCTGCCGCTGAGACTAACCTGGGAAACCAGGGAGCTCCTTCCCGTCGACGACGTACCCCACGGCGACCCTGATCTCTTCGAGGTCGTCCAGAACGTCGAGCTTCGTCAAGTTGAGTGCATCATAGCCATTGATTAGACACGAATGCTTCATCACGACGAGATCAAGCCAGCCACAACGCCTGCGGCGACCCGTCGTGGTGCCATACTCATGCCCGACCTCTTGGAGGTGCACCCCCGTCCCCTGTAGTTGTACAGATAAGCACTCGGGCTTCAAAATGTGACGCGAGTCACCCACGTTGAGTTGCTCGGTTGGGAACGGTCCGCCCCCCACACGAGTCGTGTATGCCTTGATAACGCCGATGACCTTTCCGATGCGGCGCGGCGGGATACCGAGACCAGTGCATACCCCACCTACGGATGTGGAGCTGCTCGTCACGTACGGATACGTTCCGTAGTCAATGTCGAGCATCAGCGCATTTGCGCCTTCGACGAGGATGCGTTTGCCAGTTGCTAGCGCCTCGTGAATGTACACAACGCTGTCAATGACGAAAGGACGCAGCCTATCCGCCAATCCCTGCAAAGCCGCGTATTAATAGGGGCGACATCTGTCTGAGAAGGAGGACCGCGGTAGACGCTCTCTCGAAGCTTCGTGCCTTATAACGTTCAATTTCCCCCTCGGTGTCGTACTCGAAGTGCCCGTAGCGCTTGTACCGTCCCTCGACAATCTTGCGGAACTTTTCCGCGAACGTGGGGTCAAAGAGGTGGTGCACGCGCAAGCCGGAGCGCGACGCTTTCGCGGAATAGGCGGGGCCGATGCCTTTCTTGGTTGTGCCAATGCTGAAATCCGGATTAGCTTGTACGAGATAAAGAAAACACATCGTAAGACGTACGACGAGCCGCCGAGCTCGACCTCTTTCAGTCCGTCTACGATCTGGTGAAAATCAAAGACCAGATGTGCGCGATCTGAAATGAAGAGTCTGCCCGAACAGTCTAGCCCTGCATGAACGCCATAAAGTTTCGGTCCTATCATCGGTAGAGAGAGAGCTTGCACGGTGCTGACCTGCTTTCCTCAAAGTATCGAACTCTTCAAAAAAAGACGGGACATGCACAACGACACCGGGGCCAATGACCCCCGTCACTTTCGTGTTGACCAGTCCTACAAAGTCAGAGAATAGAGCCACCGAGGTATCAGCAAAAGGTATCCCCTTGAGAGTGAATAGAGCCACCCTTACGCACCGCTTGGTAGAAGATGGAACGCAAACGTTGTCTGCACGCGCTCGGGGCCTATTGGCGCGATGATAGTGTGCCCGGCATTGTTTCCGCCCGCGAAACGCGCGCAGATGTCAACTTCAGCTGATAGTATATCCACCAGCTTGCCCTTGCCCTCGTCGCCCCATTGCGCCCCAAGGACGGCGGTCACTACTCCGATCACGATTCGCCAGCCGGGGTGGAATGAGCTCATCGGAGGGGCATGACGAGAGAATTAATGATGGGGCGCACCGCTCATGATGGGATGTCTAGATCTGAGGTATTCGATTGTATGCGATGCCGGCGGATGGAGGGCGTTCGATATATCACCTGTGGTCTCGGGAGAAGTATGGGACTACACCGCATTATTTTTCTTGGAAGGCCGGGCCGCTCTTTTCCAACCTATTCTTGTTCGCATTGTTACACCGACGAGTATCTGGACATTTCTAGAGTCAAGTTCACGATGGGTGACCTAGCCATTGTCAGTCGTGATCTTCTACGGTGCCCGTCTCGAAGCATGCGAGTTGTTCTGGTATTCCCATTCAGTTGAAGGTTGCAGAGATGTAGGTTCCACTACGAGATATAGCATCGGCATCGTGAGATTTCTCAAGAAATTTCTCGTGTACTACTTGGTTGGTAGAGATGTGTTGCAGTCACATACGTTTGCACTGATCGTAATTGCGTACTCGTGTACGTACGAAGCCACACGACATGATCCGCAGGGCTGACAGAGGTCTCGACCTGCCGGCTATAGACATCTTCTAATACCTTGATAACGTCCTTTGAACTTCCACTCTTGGTTCACGGATCCTCGTAGGTTGCGCGCATCTCTATATCCGGAACTAGGGTGCGCTCCGCGCAGACCTTATCTTGTAGAAGATCTGGAACCCTTCTACGCGGAGACGGAGCCCACGCACCTTCCTACTCGCCAGTTCCCCTTTGTCTGTACCGCGTAACATTGACTCTCGGCGCGTAAGCCCCAACGACCTCTATTGTTTTTTTGTTCTCCTTTCCGTCAGTTGGCGCCCGCGAAATCGCCCCTATAATGACTCCTTCCAACTAGTACACGTACCGTATATACCCGTTCCATTGTCCCCAGTAAAGTATCGCCGACATCTAGGACGGCAGGTCTCATCACGCGGAGTACATCCACTCACACGCGCGGCCGCGATTGTCCCGCATCCATCGCATCGCATCACATCCGGATCCCATTCATATTTCCTCGATCCTACCTCTCCCGAGTCTCGTCCGTCGTCCGTCTCGTCGCCGCACGGACATCTAGTGGGTTTCTCCGAGCTAGCTGGCAACAATTTTCTGAATAGATCGATGGTTACTTGGGGCCTTAACGGGACCCAAGGGCCAGGAAGAAAGAAAAATGAGAGAGAAAGACAAAGAAGGAGGGAGAGAAAAAACGGACGCCACACAGCAGTGGACAGCGTGGCGTCGGCCGACGATAAGCCGCCGATACTCCTGGCGCGTTGCGTGTGCATGTCCATGAGTGGAGCGTCGAGAACCATCACAAATCGAGTGATCTTACATGCGGGCGCAGTTCTGGCGCATGAACGATCGTGGCGAATCTTGGTAATGTATGTGTGTGGGTGTGTTGTGCGGGCGCGCAGCTCGTCCACTCGCAAGATACCGGGAACACAGGCTGGTGGCGTTATGAGCGACCACCGGCTGAGGCGCTGGTACGTTCTCGCCCAAGATAGTCATGAACTGGCTGTGCGCCCCTCGGAACACACTGGTATGGAAATTATGGGCGGCCAAGGACTGGAACATAACGGCACGTACTGTGGTGCGTAATTGGTCCTATCGTTCGGGCGCCCAGGAGCTCTGCCACTATCGTTGGTCGTTGGTTGGTGGACGGGATGCGCGATACTTCGTTCTCTTTCCGGCACGCTCTCACCTTGGCAGATCCAGACCCCCTGATCCCCGACTTAATACGCCGAGGACCGTAGCCTTGGGCGGTTGCCCGAATGGGGTCGTGCGTGTGTTTATGCCACAAGTGATCGCGAGAGAGCCCGAAGCGCGATTACCGAGCGGTATATAATAATCCTCGCAGCACACACGCTCCCTTGTAAGTGACGTGAGAACATGTAAAAAGCTTAACGCCCATTCCCCGACAGGCACTGGGCAGTGTGACCTCGAAAGGGCTTCCGCATACTGCTTCTAAATAGTCGCCTATTACCTGCATTGGGTAAGCCAGTGCTCATCTTGTGATTGCGTGTTCGCCCGGACCCGTCTATGTCTTTGTCTGCCCTGGCCACGATGGGGTATACACGCAAGCAGGCCGCAGCTTCGCCGATTGGCTTTTACCAGGTGGCATTTTCCTCTGGATGATTCCCAATTAACCCGGACTGCAATGTTTGACATGCCGGAACTTTTAATTGCGTCGTTTCCTCTTCGAGGGTGGTTCACTCGAGATGTATAAAAGCAACTTGCATTCTTTCCCCCTGAGCAACTGCCACTGCGCCCCCCTCCCCGCTCGGAACGACTCGTACAGTACTACACCCATGACCGATTCCAAGTCCGCGACCGCCGTCATGCAAAAGAGCTCCAACGGCACATCCGACGGCTCGAAAGGCACAGTGAGCACACAGTGCCACAGTAATCGCCGTACAGTGTGGACTGACGCGTCGTCCAACAGCCAGGTAGTGGCACGTCTTCAACGACGAACGGCGCCACGAACGGGGCAAATCAGGCCACTTCACCATACATGATGACGGCACCCGTACCTGGGGGCCTCAGCCCACCCCCATATCACTACAAACGACGAAAGTAGACCAGTGAGTAGGCTCAGCGCTACCTGAAGAGATGACTCACCAACTGTCACCTGCACTGCCTCAAGGTCCCATAATAGACTCGCACCGGAACACACATGCAGAGAAAAAGACTGAATAAGTTGGGGCCGACTCATTGGCCAAAATGACTTGCTATGACCATACCACCCTTCATTGTATCATCAGACCTGATACCTATCCGGGAGAGTTTTCGTGATTGTCCCTTGTACACATAAAGATGATACCAATGTCAGATACCCATTGTTTTTCTTTTTTTGGATCCCAATACAGCTGCGGTGATATATGGGTTATTTGGAGTCATAGTCGCAGATGCTGCGCAGATGTGGTCAAGGGTGCACGGGTGACACCGCTGGATAGACTAGCGGAGATTAAATTTGGCATGCGGCTGCGGTGCCCAAAGTTCAATTGCTACAAGCTACCCTTCTTTTTTTCTACTCTTCATTTCTTTCTTTTCACCCCAATTCAACATCACAATGGCCCTCTCTTTTATAGGGTACGTCATTCGAACATATGCTGTGTACCGCCGTTGACAGCTAGGCCCAACTATAGGAAACCGATATCTCTCATTTCTCATTCCGATGTGCGCTACCGTGGTATCCTCGCTGGTATCGACCCCGCAGCATCAACCATTCAACTTTCAAATGGTATGGACGTCATTTATCCATGGAAGGACAATGCTGATATCCTGGGGGTATAGTGTATTCTATGGGAACCGAAATGCGTCGGTATGTGCTTGTTCTATATTTTTAGAAGAGAGACGCCCAGAGGTGATACGTGCATACACGCGTGGCTTGCTTTCTTTTTTTGTTGTCTTCTCTCATTGCGTAGGTGGAAATCTGACGCTTTTTTCGCACACTGCAGGCCGCCCACTGAGTTCATCCCTCCTGTGCAAGAACCGTATCAATACATCATCTTCCGCGCTTCAGAAGTAAAGGATTTATCCGTTGATGAGCCTGCGCCTTTGAGGAGTGTTCATGATGACCCGGCCGTGCTTGGGGTATGTGTTCTACTACATCACATTCATTTCCACCCCATTTTCTCTCTTGACTCCTAGGACACAATGGTGTCCCTGAGAAACTTTGTCCCAGTTATATGGGCGCACTCCCCTTCCCCCCCAATTTTTTTCTATTACAACTACTTCTGGGCTCTGCATTTTAATCCTGATTGACGCTTGTAATACAGGCGTCTGCACCTACAGCAGCGAATGGATATTCACAATACCCGCCGACGGTTGCTCAGCCGGTGCCTCAACAACAACCTCAGCAACAGCCATATACGCCACAACAACAGCAGCAACAGCAACCGCACCCCCCTGCGCCTGGACGTGCGCATTCAGGTGGCAGTGACGGTCGGCGCACGGCCAACTTGAATGGCGGTGGCTCCGTACAGACTGCCGCAGCCTCGCTCGAGACCGTTGAGCGTGCGATTGGTGACTTGCGCAGCTCCACCGGAAACGCCAACGCCAATGCGAACAACCGCGGGAATGGAGGTCGTCGGGGAGGAAACAACAACAACCGGGACGTCAAAGTGGGCGACATACGCGTCCCAACAACAGACTTTGACTTCGCCGGGTCGAACGCGCGTTTCGACAAGTCGGCCCTCGCACCGCCAACTAGCGCCAAGACAGAGGGCACCAGCGTGGAGGAGGGTGAAGTGACGGAGGAGGACGCTGAAAAAGCATATAACCCAGGAAAGAGTTTCTTCGACTCGCTTTCGTCTTCGACACAAGCGCCACCTCCAGCGCAGCGCGGTACTGGGCGTGGAGGGCGTGGAGGACGCAATCGGCGGGAAGAGGAACGCGAGAGGAACGTCGCTACATTTGGGGAGCCTGGTGGGGTCGGTCTGATGGGACCGGGCGCGTACGTCGGTGGTTGGGGCGGATATGGGCGTCGCGGCGGCGGTCGGGGAAGGAGAAATCCCCCGGCGCAGGCAGGAACGCGATGATTAGGGCGGGGTGTGATGGCCGTTGTTTCTTTTCGGTTTCCTGTATGGGAAGAGTGTTGAATGATGCCCTAAAAGTCGAACACCTTCCAAGGGAAGGGAGAATTGTCGTTGTCGGGAGTTCACGAATGTCGCCGGCGTTTGCGGTGATGGCGATTGACCGAAGTTTATCCGGCGTACAACCTCCGATGGCTGTGCGATCAGAACGTTGGAGATACGGGTGGCCTTCAGTCAGTCATTAATTACAGCGCAGCGCAGGTACGATAATCTATAATGTGACATGCTTCTCGTCATGCGCCGCCAATGACTCGCGCGGCATCAGGACAATTGTTCCGTCATCTGCAATGATTTTGAAACGCACTATGTGGCCAGAGTAGGTTAGATGTCGGACCAGAAGAGTGGGATGAAAAGCGGAGAATGAGAAGAACCGGGTACGCACGCGTCGTGAAAGGTTCTCCGCGCGCTTTGCGGATACTTGTAAAGTACACCGTGCCTGCGCCTGTCAATACCGAGATGAATCAGAAGGGCATGCGTGAGCGCTCGTTACAGGACGAGGCAAGCAAGGTTTACACAGGACGCACCCTTGTGACCCTTGACGCGGAAGCTGATGTCGATATTCCCTTGCAGCATCTTGACCTACACGCACGTACGCCACGAGGCGGGGGGTGATCAGCGCTGCCATAATGACTTTTGGAGTTCTCCGTGTCTTCCCCGTTTCACCCCCCGTTTTCCACGCACACACAATGTGGGGGTGAAGAGAAAAGGAGCACGACGTACCGAGCCGTGCACCCATGGGCTGCCGTTGAGGTACCACGCAGGCTCGGGGCGTACCGCGTCGCCCAGGACGGCGCGCACGTCCGCGCTGTCGCGCAACTCACTGAGCACGCGGCGCGTTGCAGAGCTCGACAGGCGCTCCTGGTTCGCAGCGTACGCCAGGAACGCTGCCCACGCGCCGACGCCACACACGCACGCTGCGAGCAGGCCAGGCCAGGCGCGCTGGAGATGAGGGCGTGCGTCAGCCAGAGAAACGGGGAGAGATATTGGGCGGGGCGCGGCTCACGCGGTATGGCGGGAGGTCGCGCGGGTGCGGTCGGCTGTAGTATTGGCGGGGGCGGGCGGTCGCGGAGAACGTCTCGGGCGGAGGGAGCGCTTTGGGCGGCGGTCGTGGGAGCTGGTTTGCAAACGTGCGCCGCAGAGGGCGCGCTATCTTTGGACGCGCGAGGGCGTTGGAGCGCCGTGATAGGGATTGAGAAAGCATTTTCGGGGTTTTGTACAATACTTTTGCTCGCTGCGTGCAAACTGCTGTACAGTACGTTCCAAACGCCAGTCACCGCTGGGAATTTAATTCCATATTGGGTGACACGAGGACCGGGCCGTGGAAATCCTCTCCCCACGAGCTTCTCATGCCGGACTCGGTCCCGTAAGCCCATGGACTCGGTCGTTATTGTCGTTGGATGTGGCTGTTCCCCTACCAGTGGCTGCGCTATAACGTGAACACGTCTTGGCAAATTTCGGTGTGAACTTGCTAAGGAACTTGCGATTCATTCCCGTCCCGCAGCGCCCTATTTGCGGTGGGTCTCTGCTACCAGGTTTCTGCAGCATTGTTACCTTCTGTGAGCCCCATCTTCATCTACGGCAAGAGCTACCCAAACTGGCCCAAACACACCCACTGGCCTTCATATTGACCTGCTAAATGACATTCCGCTTGGAGCTCTCCGACGTCTTTTCTTATGTACGGCTTTTGGCTTCTCCTTGTGGGAGCCAAGCCCGGGACAACCAGATGTGGGGAACGGAGGTTATATTCCCGAGGACGCCGTATATTTGATGGGGATTATCCATCCCACGAAAACATCGGCGTTCCCAAGCGCTGAGTCCCAGGATTGTAGGACATATCGACATGAACACCCTCAATCCCTCAATCTAATTGACTTTCGGTTCTTGGTATCTGGTGGGACTTGACCTTCTCACGTGGGAAATACGGCACCACTATATCCCAAGTCAGTTGTGAATGTGAATTGGTGTGTCACTTATTTACGGTGTCTGATCGGAAGAGCTTTGCACCGGTCGCGTTTGCGCTCACCCGGCCTCGGACTCACCTAACTGATGAGTTACGTGGTATGTTTTTCGATCATTGAGGGTTTTGGCCTTTAGAAAACCGGGCTGCAGTAAGTTATAAATATGTTACCAAGCGAAGTGAAGGGGTTGTACTTTACGTGTACACGTTTTGTCTCGTAAGTTGAGCAGTACAGTATGTTTTTTCTCCCCTCAAAATTATATATTTTTGTGTGCCTTATTAGTACAGATGCATACCGGTTCTAGTTATCTTCACCCCAGAGTTTATATTATGTATTGCCCAACCTTTTTTTTTGGACCCATATTGATTCCGGGATACATATCAGAGATACAGACAGTCGTAGCGCGACCCACTACATTTAAGAAACACATTTACCGCGAAAGGTGCCCCCGAGTCGTACGTAAATAACCGAAGCTCAGAGAAAGTTCAAGAAAGCCCGGAGGGGCTGGAGTAATATTGCCCAACTTCCTCCAGTGGGAAAATGGCTTCGCGATTCGTCAAGCGTAGACTGTGCTGGTGTATATTGTTATGCCTTGGTACAGGGAAGTGTCGGCCATTGTTGTGTGCATGCGACCCTGGACAGAGATGGCCCAGAATCCATCAGTGCTGTGGCCCGGTTTCGAAATAGGTATGACCTCGTTGAGACCAACCAGAGGTTGAGGATGCCCAGCGAAGTTAACACTCTGAAGCAGGTGGTCATTCAGCATCGAGATTACGACTCGCCGCAGTCTGTGCTCGAAGGGTGAGGGAAAGTAGTAACGCATGGGTGGGGAGCGGCTCGTGCCCTCGATGGATGTTCCCATGGAGGAAGATCTCACCTCAAAATTGAGCGACTGCGCAGCGATATCCCGTGGTTCGGGGCCCTGCACAAACTCACAGAAAATACAGATTAAGTCACGCCGACGAACGCACTCGTAGAGATGCCCGGCTACCGAGGGTTCTGGAAGAAGATAGCGTTACCCTGGCAGCTCGGGCGCCGCAAATAGGTTGAGAAGCCGCGGAGGAGAGTCCCCGCGACGACCTCGGGGGTGGGTGGGGGGACGCTTGTCATACTCCCGACACTGGTGAACTAGGGGACCGGCAAAAGCGCATGGGTGTGGTGAGCGACCTGTATCGCGCTTGCGTCAGCAGTAGAAAATGCGCCACACGTAACATAGTATGCGAAGAAGATTGGGAGGAAAAGGACATCAATAGAGCCGTCGTTCACGGTACCCCCAGCGCCGACGCCCTACAGTAATCTCCGCGCCCTTGATGAGGGCCCGGGCCACCATGATCAAGCTGCGCGAACAAGTTGCACTGGTACACGCTCGTGACATTACCTAGCGGGGCTGCCTAATCGTCCCCCGGGCCGCCGTACGACGTGCTGCTCGTCTACGGGATGGTCGTCTCGTAATCGGGCCAGTCGAGGTATACCCCCTGTTCATGTTGCAGACGCCGCGCGGGGTCCGAGTCTGGCACGCCACACCTGATTCCCGGAGTTTCTCAAACGGGATCTGTACGACGGCGAGGTTGGGGCCAACAGACGTTCGCCAGGTCCGCCAGCCCCCTTTGGTAGCCCGCGCGTTCCGGTTCGTCGCGACAGGCACCCAGCGAGGGTATGACGGTGTGATGTGGTCATCGCGCTCCGATAACACACCGCCAGGGTGCACGCGTGATGGAGAGGACGTAGATTTGATGCTTGGGATCACTGATCTCGTAGAGTGCGCGAGTCAAGGGGTTCTTGCGGTGGGGATCAAGCAAAATGCACAAGTCGATCGCGGTGGGGCCAGCCCCAGGCACGCCAGCTCGCAAAGACGCATTACATGTGTGCTTCATGCGAATATCACGGAACGACATTGGTGGAAGCATACATAGTATGAGTCTGAGTCATGCGAGTCGGCTCAACGTAGTGCGAGGGGCGCGGCCGAAGGGCTTGGGGACGAAAATGGGAACATGGAGAGCAGGAGGTTGCCGAGATCAGCGGTGGATATAGTCCAACGAGCTTCCGAGTCTGAGGTGCCTTAAGGAGGCTAGAGGTCCAGAGAGCTCTCAGGAGAGTGCGGGCGATGTCGAGAGCCGCGGATTATGACAGTCGATACCAGAAAAATCCAAAACGATGGAGTATGAATTGTACCATGCAATCGAATACTGTACGAGGTCCGCAAACATAACTTACTGTTGTAGACAAGGGCCCGCGGTTGTGGATCGCACTGTAGCTACGCTACGGACCCCGCTTCGAATCTTGGAAGTCCGCCGTTGCTTGTTTGGTGTGACAGGGGCAACTCCTGACCGCATTTGCATCTTCAGCCAAGCAAGAGGAATGAACGCGACAGGTACAGTAAACCCGAGCATGAGGTTTGTTATTTGAAGTTTTCTCTTGGGTTGCATGGATGACCTGGAACAAAAGGCCACAACTTGGCCATGAGGATATTATTGTCCGGCCACTCGAGGACTTCTTCTCTCAATATCCCAACTTCCAATCAGAACCCTTGAAGGCTTGAACTCGCCAGTCGTCGAATTCAACCGCCTGTGCGTGGACTATGGCTGGGAAAGAAATGATCCAAAGAAGAGAGCTGCGCATAAAGCTTTCCAGTTTGCTATGAAGAAGGAATTTGACAGCCTATATGGGTCTGACGAGAAGGACATTCAGAACTGGTACAAGCTCTGCAACGTCTTGAGGATCGACCCTGTGCCCGATACACTTCAGAAATGCCGTTCTGTGAGTTATCGATTCTCTGAATCACCTTGTGTGAACGAAAACGCCTTTGTACAGGCTGTCCTTGAGAAACATGTCAATCTCGTTGACCTAGTCCACGGCTCAAAGGAGAAAGTCCGGATCTTCAAAACGGAAAAAGAACTCAGTGAATACACGAAAAAAACGAAAAAATTCTTTTCGAAGGAAGACGCAATGGACGGTGGCGTGTTGCGCGCCCTGCGTCGTCACATCTTGGTGCCGCGTGAGGGCACAGGTTTTTCGGAATAATGTTCTGAGAAGATAACGACGGACAGCGCCCATCCATTGAAAAATATTGTATGGAAAACTTGGAAGACACGCCCCGACAGGGTGTATCTGAGCTTTCCAATCCAGAGGCTGCTTAGTTGATGATGACGGTTTTCTCCTCAGCGTGCTGTCCGTTCATGTAGGTTTGGTATGTATGACAGAAGGGGAATTGGTGTAAGATGGGTAGTCGTCTGCTTATAGGTGTCTGCCAAGATGTCGGCCGTAATACGTTCCTTCGTAATTTGTACTAGTAACTTCGTACTTCCAAGAGGTTTGGAATGTAATGAAAATTCACAAGAGGATGGATGGTATGTACATCTATCACCATCTTCACAATAATCCGTCTTTCATAATAGGTGACAGCACAATGCAGTGAGTGAGAAAATTGATGTGTTTGACTCAGTGGTCGCGTACCGAAGTACTGGTGTCGCCGCGACGACCTCGGGGGATGGGAGGACGCTCGTCGTCCTCTCGACAGGGGGACCGGGCCTGCAAAAGCTCGTGGGCGTGTTGAGCGGCCTGTATCGTGCTTGCGTCAGCAGTAGAAAATGCGCGACACGTGACATAGTATGCGGGGAAGATGGGGAGGAAAAGGACATCGACAGAGCTGTCATTCACGGTACCCAGCGCCTACGCCATAGTCACCGCACCCGAAGGTGAGGCTAACGTCGAGCCGCGCGAACAAGCCGCACTAGTACACCCACGTAGCATAATCCAGCGGGACGCCTGCACGCCGTACGACGCGCTGCTTGTCTGCGGGATGATCGTCTCGCAATCGAGCCAGTCAAAACACATCTCTTGTCCACGTTGTACTAGACGCCAGGTGTCCGAGTCTGGCACGCCATACCTGTGCCCGGAGTCGCTGAAATTGCCACCGCGCACAA